>PVHP010010799.1:0-46680 GCA_004024765.1 Zapus hudsonius | reverse complement strand
TAATTCTTTACTATATAGATAATTGTATAACTCTTATTTCATACAAAACATAATTTCAAATTAATAATTATTAAAATTTGACAATGTGTCAATCATGCAACAGATTACTGTAACTGATTATTAACATACGGATGAGCTGAATCTAAAAGTGTTGACTCTGCCCAATCCTCAGTCCTACATTCAGTCCTGAGGATAAATTGTGATTCCATATGACTGGATATGTGTGGTGATCGTCCAAAATGAATTACCTTCACAATACCATTTGGAAACCTAGGGGATGCTAAATAATTGTAATTTTTTTCTTTTCTTTTTATTTTTTAAAAATATTTTACTTATTCATTTTCAAGCACAGATGAGAGAGGAAAGAGAGCGAGAGCGAGAGCGAGAGCGAGAGCGAGAGCGAGAGCGAGAGCGAGAGCGAGAGCGAGAGCGAGAGCGAGAGCGAGAGCGAGAGCGAGAGCGAGAGCGAGAGCGAGAGCGAGAGCGAGAGCGAGAGCGAGAGCGAGAGCGAGAGCGAGAGAGAGAGAGAGAGAGAGCACCAGGGCCACCACCTTGTGGGTCTGGCTTATGTGGGTCCTGGGGAATTGAACCTTAGGCACTGGAGGCAAGTGCCTTAACCGCTTAGCCATCTCTCCAGCCCAATAATTGTAAATTTATGCCTGGAAGAGACAGTGGAGTGTGCCTGAGGAATATTTAATACGAGATAAAAGAATTCATGTGAATTGATGTCATTAAAGCATGATTTTCTTTCTTATATGATCTAATGAAAATTATGTTGCAGCACATTTTAACATGTGTGGATATTTGAAATTTCATTCAAAAATCCATAGTTGTGTCTTTTCTTAATAAACTAAGAATATTATGCAACCATTTTCAAAACACTTATTTAAAAAATAACTATGTATTCGTGACTTCAGAGTTTCTGATAATGCCTGGAGAAGACTATTATAATTGGAAGAAAAGATGATGGCACAAAACAAATAAAGACTAATGATAGGGTGAGGAGATATGAGGGAAGGTGGGCATACAATTATAATTGTTTATTGGCTATAATTATGGAAGCTATCAATAAAAAGTTTTAAAAAGACAAGAAAAAAAACAAAACAAAAACTAGAGATGGTTTCTTACAAAGCTTTGGAAGACAATTTATTTTATCTTGTATTTTGATCAGACAGGTATTGGTTTATTATTTTTACATTGTAATTGAAACTGTTAGTTCAAAAAATTACTACTCTACTGGTTAAGTCTCCTTCTCCACTTTCTTCTTTTCCACCGTGAAACCCCTTTTCATCTCAGGGGACCAAAAACAGTATTTTCCATTGTCTAAAATATTCTAATGTTTAATGATAATAGCGATGTTTCTATAAGTGACCGACTCTATTTCTATAGCACAAAAATTACTGAATTCAAGTTCAATAAATTGTACTCCATGTCCAATCTTATGAAATACTGAATGCATTAGCCCAGGGAAAGGACTGCTGAGTTCCTGATAATGTGAATTTAAAAAAGACTTTAGGGAGCATTGCAAACATCTGAAATATTTATTATTTTCTTTCAACAAAACACTTCTCAGGGATGGTTAATCCTTGGTTTTAAAAAAGATTCTATGTGAAGGTCTAGTTTAGCCCATTTTACTCAAAAGATCTATCTTAATCATTCATGCTCCACATCATTCTAATATTTATATAAGCAGGGAAATTTTGGGTTTAAATATTCATATTTTGAATAGCATATGCATTATATGTATATATATATATATGTATATATATATATATACATTACTGAACATTACAATATTATGCAAAGATTTATAAAACCACAGTTGTATCTGATTTAACAAGTCCATAATTGTGTGTTGAGATTCCTTTTTTTCTATTATTTTCTAAATTTGTATTGATAGCTTTCATAATTATAGACAAACATGGAACCATTGTGATCTATTCCCCACCCTTCCTCATATCTCCTCCCCCTCTCATTAGTATCCATTTTGTTTCAGTGTCATCATCTTTTCCTTCTATTATGGTCTTGTGTACATATTATCAGACACTGCCAAGTTATGAATATCAAGGCCATTTTGTGTCTGGAACTTGTGTTTTCATCATTTCTACCCTACCTTTGGTTCTTATAATATTTCTGCCACTGCTTCCACAATAGAACCTGAGCCTTGGCAAGTGTGATGGAGATGTCCCCGTGCTGAACAATCCACCATCATTTCTTCTCAGCACTATGGTGTCTTTTGCTTCATCCCAGTGGTCACTACCATCTGAAAAAGAGAAGCTTCTCTAGACAAAATTGAGAGTAGCATTATTATATGGGGACGAACATAATAAAAGGTTTATAAGGCAGTTCGGTAGGCATAATATATTTATTTAGACAGACAACAGCAGGCATTTCTCCTCAAGGTCTCATGACCTCCACCACTATAGGCATTTGACTAGGTCTTCAGTACGAGGCATATATTCCCTGCCATGGAGTGGTTCTCCAGTCCAATCAGGTAGCAATTGGTTTCCCCCACAACAGATGTGCCTCTATTGCAGCAGATGGTACTTTTGGCATGGCTGGCCCATTTTAAGGCTTGTAAGGTCCACTGCTGTTAACCACTATTGATGACTTTTCTCTCCCATAGAGCTGCATGCAGCTGTAGCTTTTTCCAGCTTTCTGTCAGCTGGTTAATGGGGAGGAGGTTTCCAGGTCATCTAGAGCTTAATTTCTCTGTGACCTGAAGCCCAATTATATGTGATCTTCAGCAATACGGTCCTACTATCTCTTTCTGGTGGGCAACCAAGAGCCTTGGCAATGGCCTGTAATATTTTGAGTGTTTCAGGACCTCCTCCATTCCTGACACTCAAATTTTTCTAGTAACAATCTGTGACTACTGGGTGCGCCATTATCCAAAGAAGTAGGTTTCCATATTGCTTATTCTAAACCTCTTAAATTTTTATTATCCCTCCTTCCACCCCTCATTTACTCAATCCCTTCCCCTGACCTCACTTTGGCCATTGGGCCCCAAAGTAATCTGTTCATATATAAAATACCCCCCTCATTTTTTGAAATATTTTGCCCATAATTATACACACTGAATGAGTAAATAATGTGTTGATGCCCCCAATTCCCCAATTTCCCTCCTCCCTGTCCCCAATCAGCTGAATATCTTCCTCCAGGGGCATACCTGGATATAAATCAAAAGAATTCTATCTTTTTCCATATTTTCCCATATTCTGAAAAATAATCCCTAATTCCCAAAACAATATTATTTTTCTTCTACATTTGCATTCTCAAAATAGATATATAAACCAGATGAATTGAGTGCTGTGTGGTTTAAGTTTTTGCTATATTATGTATGTTTTGGAGAATGCAAATGACATGTCCCAGTCATTGGAGTGCATTCCTCACTGTAAGGAAGTTTTCTATTTATTCCTGTCCCATGAAATTCTTTCCTAGAGAAATGTAAGTGCAGGTCTTTTCACTTTACAGCACATACAACAGACCAAAGCACAAAGGAGCCAAAATCAGTTTGGTGAAACATTGGGTTTATAGATGTTGCTTACAGAGCGGGGTGAGAAATTGTTTATCAGAGCATTACCCAAAGGCTCACCCCAGCATAGGTGAAGATTTATAAAAGCTGCATCTCTGGAACACATTGCGAGGCATTCATGGGCCTTGTCTGGACAGGGAGTCTCCCTGCTAGCTGTTTGCCCTTTTGATAACCTTAAGGAGGAGATCTTGTGACCTTTTAAGTTTAAAGATTCTGAGCCTTGTAGACCTCCAGAGTCTCCCCCAGCCACCCCACCCACAATCCAAGAGGGGAGGTTTCAAGTGGTCTTCTGCTATGGGCTTGGTGTTTCTTGCAGGTGATTTATTGGCTTGGATTTTCAAGTTCGGTTGAACCTTACCCATCAAGAGACAGTGTGATGTTCAGGTCTTTCAGGCACACCTGTGTTAAGTGAGTGTACTTGATGTTTCTTAGAGTATAGTACCCTTTGCTCTTCTAGTAATTAGGTTTTGGATGTACTTGCTGCTACTGCTTCATAGGAGAGCTTTGTGAAGTGCTCTCACTGAGGTGCTCATGTGCTCAAACTTATAATTGTGCTCCTAACCAAATGAGAAGTTATGGGTGGTACTTGAGATGTAGGAAGGCCAGATGATGAATATAATCAGTATACTAACTCTCACTACAAGGTCTAACCTCAACATGTCCCTGGAACCACATGTGAAGTATAGGCTGGAGAGATGGCTCAGAGGTTAAGGTGCTTGCCTTCAAAAGCCTAATGGCATGAGTTTGATTTCCCAGTACCCATGTAAAACCAGGTAACACAAAGTGGCACATGTGTCTGGAGTTCAATTGCAGTGATTGGAGGCCCTGGTGTGCAGGTTCTCTCTCTCTTCCCCCCTCTCTCCCCCCTCTCTGTCTCTTACTGCATGCACACACAAAAAAGAGGATTCCTGAGCATATTCTGAGTGACTTCTGGACCAAACCACAATGTCACAGTGTCTGTGGCCTCATGGAATTAGGGGGAAATGATCTGTACAGATTCAAATAAGATCTGCATCTCAAAGCTCTGTGGTGTTGAAGCAGACAGGGTTGTTGGGTCAGGGGAGATCATTTGTGTCAGTCATGAACTTGTCTGTCCCACTGGACTTCAATAGAATGTGACTCAGTGTTCTCCACAATGGAAAGCTGTAGATTTACACCAATCTTCAACCTACCTTTCCCTCAGATGTCCAGGGAACAATGTGAAAATGAAAGTTATGTAAGAGAATGAGTTGGGAAGGAGTGCCATGAAACACTCTCTCAGAGAAATGGCATGGTCATTGCCATTTACACAGTACACAGCACATGTATCACCTACAGACACACACAAAAGAAAAGCCAGGGATATGTGAAGGGGACTAGTTGGAAGGAGGAAGTTGTCAGCAGAAGGGGAAAGAGAAGAGAAGAGAGTGATGGAAGACATTGTATACAGATATGGAATTATCAGTGATTAAAACTCAAAAGGTAGATAATCTGAAAGATTTCATTAATTGTTTCTCAAGAAAAAATGAGATAAATGATATTTAAAATTATAATTTTATTCATTTGAAGAAAAAGAAAGAGAAAGACAGAGAGAGAGAGAGAAAGAGAGAGAGAGAGGGAGAGAGAGGAGAGAGAGAGAGAGAGAGAGAGAGAGAGAGAGAGAGAGAGAGAGAGAGAGAGAGAGAATAACTGTACCAGGGCCTCTTGTCACTGCAAAGAACTCCAGGTGCATGTACTAATTTGTGCTTAGGGCTTTAAGTGGAAACTGAGGAAATGAACCCAAGCTTAGTAAACAAGCACCTTTAATGGCTAAGCCATCTCTCTGGCCTGATACACATATGAAATCTGAGGGTACTATGTTTACGTTGAACAGGAGAATGGTTTTATGTATGAAAACTAAGAAATGAAGAAGGATTTTTATGTGTAATAATCCTTAGAAAGGACTCAGAATCAAATGTTACCTAATTTTTCCAAAGTTCTGTAAAGATTACATTGCCTAGCATTACAGGAATCCACATTAACTGTTTATTTTGGTGAATATTTACCCAATCCCACAGTATTATAATTTGCTTTCTGTTATCTCAATATAGATGACAAAGACATAGCTATTACAAAGTTTAAAAAATAAGTAATCATCTGCCTATGCACTTGACTCATTTCATGAAATTTTCTCCTAGTTCTCCTATGTATGGAAAATATTATTTGAAGAGAGTAAAAGTATCTATCTCTATGTATATGTATCTAAATTAGACTAGTGGCAACTTGGTTAGAAGATAAATTGTCATAAAATCATATATTAAAGAATGTAGGGCTGGAGAGATGGTTCAGAGATTAAGGCACTTGCCTCCAGTGCCTAAGGCACCGGGTTCAATTCCCCGGGACCCACATAAGCCAGACCCACAAGGTGGTGGCCCTGGTGTGCTCTCTCTCTCTCTCTCTGTCTCTCTCTCTCTCTCTCTCTGCTTGCAAATGAATAAAATAAAAATAAGAAATGAATTTTAAAAAAAAGTAACACATTGGATGTAATTAAATATATAAGTATAAATTTGTAAGTATAAACATAAATGTTTAAGGATGATCCCAATATGCCTAGCTACTTTGACTATTTTATCAAATTCTCTGCAATTATATAAAATTAGATAAATTTGTACAATAGTTCTTATAAATAAAACCGATTTTTCTTTAATAGTTGCACATCATGAAAACAGTGCAGTGTTTTTTAAGACACAAAAAATGTCCAAGTGTCCTTTAAAGATCTGTGGGAAACTCAACTTATTTAGCAAAAGTGACAGCTGAAACCATTATAATGTACATAAAATATTTTCAGGAATTCCCAATGAGTAGAAAGCTTCATGACATATTCAATATAGTGTTTGTTGTCATAGATATCGGCAAGTGGCCTTCAGCTTGCATTTAGCTACCATTTTCTTTCAGAGATGCTTTGCATGTTTTTGTGAAAACCTTCCTTCTCATCTGCTTTAGAAGTGAGTGTCAAATGCAATTAACAGATTAAAGCCTTGGAAAAAAATATCTGCCAACGTTCATCTTTCTAATAGATGTAAAGATTGGGAGAGAACACTTTACCTCCACAACATAAAAAGATAAAATGTATAGCATAAATACTACAGTTACATACCAAATATGAACTATTTATATATGGAAGGGATCCTAACTTTACTTCACTTCTGAGCTCAAAGTCTTTTAGGTTAAGAAAACAAATTAGGGTCTGGAGAACTGGCTCAGTGTTTAAGGTGCTTGCCTTCAAATTCCCCAGTGCCCACATAAGCCAGATGCACAAAGTGGTGCAAGCATCTGGAGTTACTTTCCAGTGGCTAGAGTCCCTGGTGCACCAATACACTCATATTCTCTCTCTCTCTCTCTCTCATTCTTTCTGTCTCTGTGCTAAAAATGAGTAAATAAAATATAAAAAGAAGAAAATAAAGTTACTTAATTCATGTGATATTTTAGCTATAATGGAGCTATGTAAAATATTTTTATGAACACCAAAATGGTAATATTTTATGCTATAGTATTTACTACTTAAGATTAGAGCATGCTTTGTCTGTTTTCCTTTGTTATTTTAATTTGAATGAATAGAATTTTATTTGAAGTTGGGAAGTAACAGATCCACACTGTGTCTGGTGAGGTCCTTATGCTGATGCACTCTGACCATTGCAAATTGTCTGATTGAACATCCAAAGTCAGGTTATCCCTCTTAATTATTTAAAGCCAACTAAATATCAACATGATATATTTAGGTTAATATTGTATATTACATTATAAGGACAGAGGGCCACTTGGCTCTAATCACTTGTGCATGTGAACGAGTTTTTCAGTACCAGTAGCTATTGTTGAGGGAACCTTGTGAAATAATCTCAAATTTCATAATAGACTTACTTTGCCCACAAAAAGTAATTGTACACAGAGGTTATTTATTGTGTCTCTCGATCTCACACATGAAATGAGAAAATTGATATTTTTTTTCTTGTGGAAAAAGGAAGACAATTTAGGCTGATGTTCTGAAAAAAAATATGAGGAATTAAGGTTGTCTTTTAAAATGACCCAGTGTTTGACAGAAAATCCATAACCTTGGATATTTTTGTGTCGGTGTTTCAGCTTTTTGACCTTTAAGTTTCAACATTAGCACATGTGGGTCAATAAATCCTACTAATGTCCTCAATTAAAGTCACTCTGTTCCTCATTATGCTTACAAGAGAACTGTCAGAAACAGTTTGCTGTAGAGACAGTTCTAGTGAGCAGAAGTATCTTACTTTCTGCATATCAAAGAAGCCTTAACAATCATTTCATGACTGGAACCAAATCAGGAAACATACAATTCAATACAAACATAACGATGCATAAAATTGCCAAGCCAAGACCTTGCAATTTTCGTAAAAGTTTCAGCATTTGCAAACTGGACATGGTGATGCACACCTGTAATCTTACCATTTCTTTTCACAGTCTAATATTATTTGTTTGTTTTAATTAATTATAAACTTTACTGTATGGTTATATCATATGTTAACATATTTCCATTGAGTTAGAATTTTATAGTCCCTCTTTTCCTCCCCCATTCCAGTGAGATCCCTTTTCACAGCAGTTATTGGTGCTCAGTGTGGGGTTATAAATGCATCAGACTCAGAGGTGAGGGTGTATATATATATATATATATATATATATATATATATATATATATATATATATAAACAAAATTTCCAAGGTTAACAGTGTTGACAATAAGAATTGATGGGCAGAGTTTAGTCCATGGGACCTTACTTTCATGAATGGATTAATGACAAAGTAAAATGAGCTTTGAGTGGAAAGTTGCTTTGTGCTGTTTTATGGCTATGTGGAACATCTCTCTTCCAGTTTTTACATTTCAACATTCAACACACAATCCTAGAAATAGATATTTCCACTTAATAGATACCAGCCTAGCAGTGAATTGATCCTGAACTGACACACCTCCAGAAGTGTGAGCAAAACAATTGTATTCTTCACATATATTCATATATTACCCAGTTTATACTATTCTGTCATAGCTGCTCAAATTGTAACAGGATATTTACATTAAATGTTAGATTATGTTATGGATATAAATACACACAAGCACACACACATATATATATCTATATATATAGATATCTATATATATCTATATCTATCTATCTATCTATCTATATATATATATATATAGATAGATAGATATATATAGATATATATATATATATATATATATATGAGAGAAAGCATCAAAGTATACTAAATAATCAATTTCTTAATTTATGGGAACTAAAGAAAAGATACAAGTTTTGGGGATAAACTTAAATAACCTGAATTGAGTGGAAATAAATGCTCAATAAACAGCACTGTTCATAAGTGTAGTATCCTTGTGTTGTGTAGCAGATTCCTCTGAATTGAAGTTAGAAAGGAGGCCCTGAGGATTCAGGAATTAAAGTCTGGGTCACACAACCACTCCCCAAGGTTATGTTAGCTCAAAAGGGAAGCATTCTTTCCAGGGAGGAGAGGGCAGGAAGGAAGTTGAGAGACTCAGAAAGTCAACAAGTCTGGGAAAGCATTGCAAGACCCCCCCAAGGCTATATAAAGGGGAAACAACTGCTAGGGGGGTCTTTAATGAAGCTTCCTATAATGGGGGAGTGTGCCCCGGATATGCAGGAATCTTCCCTTATGAGGAGGTGGGAATTAGCTATGGGGAGGGCTTCATCCAGGACACAATAAGACTTCTCATGTGTGGCTACATTTGAGTCTTCTATTGCTCCTGTAAGCAATCCCTTGCCTTGGCTTTCTCTAAGTAACCCCAAAAGTTTCACCAAACATATTTAGGTGTAGTAAACATGTACTTTGGTCTCTTGTCTGTACCCTATCTGGGGGAAAGACATGTGTTCACATCTCCCCAGGGAGAGGTTTCCTTGTGACACATTGTTAAATCATTGCAATACATATTCTACAACATTTAAGAGTTTTAGGCTATAAAATTTGAAGGATGACTATTAAGTTTTTATTCCTTCATTAAAAGGAATGGCTTTAATTCATTATTTTTTATTTATCATGCCCTATATTAATTTTTGTTATTATATATGGTTAAAGTTTATAAGCACTAGCCACAACACTGAAAGCAACCAATTAACTTAGGTGGTATTTTATTGCATAGCAGCTACTTAGAATGTGGAAGTGTTTGACATATTAGTATTGTCTTTCTGAGTTAATTACTCAAAGATAGTATATGTTATAAGTAATCAACAATACTTAGGAGAATGCAGTAATTATCTCTAGTATTTAAATGAACACTGAAAATGGTGTGCAATGGCATTTTTATATGTGATTACATGAGCTTATTTTTAACGGACAATTATAAATTATTTGAATATGTATTATACATGATAATGTTGCCTTTGCTTCTCAATAACTGAACTGTAAATTCTGTATTTTGTGAATTCAACGTGAAGGTAACTGAGATCACACATCTATTAGCATATGGATAATGTCCAAAATAGCTCTACATTTGATTTGCCAGCAATGACTTCCCAAAGTATACTGCTTGAATTGAAAGAGGGAAGAATTAAAATGAATGAAGGAAGAGGTGAAGTATCTGTGTTTAATCTCTAGTTCCATCAGAAATCGATTAACTAACTGACTTTGGGTCCAAAAGAATTAATTATCCTCAGTCTCCAGCATAATTAACAACACTATGGCCATCTCCCAAAATATTCATTAAATAGTCAGGAACAATATGAAATTCAAATTAAAATTGGAAAAGAGATTAAATGGAAGTACTCATCTCAGAAAAGAATCATACTACATCTGAGATGAAATCGCTTGAGCAATACAAAATATGGAAATACATTTCGTGTTACATTTAATTATCATTAATTCCAGCACTGCAAGCTGGCAGATATTGTAGGCACCATTACAAGAACTAAAATGGGCTAGAATGTTAATATGAACCTATCCTCTTTGGAATCATGGGAATGTGCCTCAAAGTTAAAGAAAGTTTAAAAACAAACATCACTGTTTTAATGAATTTCTCAAATTTTCAATTAGAATATTGAGCCTAGATCATTGATAGTATGTTTATCAGAATCCAGTCAACAGCAACAAAAAATAACATACTCTTGTTTCAATTTAGGGATTTTAAATCTGTCTACTCTCTGGTTTTATAAAACAACTGTTAATTTCTATGTTTACCAGATTTAAATGAAGTGACATGACCTGTAATGCCTACGGTTTAATAAGTTAGCTACTAAGTGGCAAACTTCAACACTTCTGCAGAAATAGGTTAGTATATTTTTTCTGATTACAATTTCTTATAGTATTAGTGTTTTATTTGGTATTTCTCTATCTTACTAAAGAAACACTTTTTTCTTTATATGACTATTTTACTAGAAGGAAGTGATAGACATATAGGAAATCAGATGTGCATGAGGTGATGAAACTCAGACATAGCTAGATTGGGTGAAAATTGTTCGCAGTTAAAAAGTAAAATGTTAGTAAAATACTAGGTTAATATGTTCTTAAAATTTGATCTCTATTAAGATCAAAGATAGTTTCCAATATCTACATTTTATAAAACTGCGATGACTTCTCCAATTTGTTATAGTGACAGTATATACTTGCCCTCATACATATGGAATATATAAGTATTGTGATTTTATTATTTCCCAAAAATGTAAACCATACTGTCTTCAAAGATGAGCAAAATAATGTTTTCCAGATTTGAAAAAAAATTCTTAAATGTTAATCTTTGAATGCTTTTCATTGTGAATCTTATAAAAGCCTTCATTTATATGTTACCAATATTGATAAATTTTTAAATTTACTCATGTGTGCTCTGTCTCTCTACTCACAAATAAATAATAAATAAATAAAAACAAATAAATGAATGAATATTTAAAATCCAACAATTTTTGGATGATCCTTAGATGCTCAGGTGATTTAACCCATGTCAATGACATTTGAGTGTTACAGAACAAGCCTCCTAATAAGGTCCTTTAACCAGAGACAGGAAAAAAAATAAGTTATTTTTTTCAGGATTATATCTCACACCCATATTATCTCAATTATAGATTATGCTTTCCCCTTCATTATTTCTGAATAATATAAAACATTTATGCATCTTCAAAGAAGATATAAGTATAAAGGATTTCTGGACAAATGTCGAAAATATTTTTCTATCTTCATTTTCCATATACCTAAGATATTGCACACCTACAAATCCAACTTGAAAGACACTAAGCATATACAGTCTTATTTTTAAAAACAGACATATGCACCAGGAATTATAATGAAGAGTGCAGATTTTCTCTTAGAGAT
Organism: Zapus hudsonius; assembly: GCA_004024765.1. Taxonomy (NCBI): domain Eukaryota; kingdom Metazoa; phylum Chordata; class Mammalia; order Rodentia; family Dipodidae; genus Zapus; species Zapus hudsonius. The sequence continues at coordinate 34,835 of PVHP010010799.1, read as the reverse complement.
TCATGGCTAAATGTATCTGCTGGCATCAGATACTGTTGTCATGGAAATTGTTTTAATTTTAATTTAGAAATTGATTTCCACATGGAGTCAAATTTATTATGCTGTGGGGTGGGTACAATTCTCATTGATATACACTCCAGCCAGAGTTAGTTTAGATAGTCAAATCACACAGTAGTTGAGGTTGTAGATAACATAAAATATATATATATTATTCTTAATCATATACACAAATTAATGCATGCAATATTGGGCATTGAACCTCCTTGCAATATGATAAAAGATCCCCTTTTTAATCATAGAGTCATTTTTCCACCCAAAATGATCAAGTTTCTATTAAGCCTAGAATGTCCACACAAGAGTGAAAATAATTTCGATGGTCTGAAATTAGTGAAAGATAAACTGGATAAGACAGACAAGTGAACAAGTTCTTCAAAATTCTCTCCAATGTGTTTTATAATGAATGTGAGTTATAATAATTTGTAAATATCTGGGGGTGATTAAATAGGGCCCATCACAGGAAGCTATGTTATGTACTTACAAGACTTCATATCATGGTTTTTAGACTACAATTTAGATTGTTTCATTCCCTTTTTGTATTGTCCATATCTTGTCCCTAACAAGTATTTCATCCTAAGAAATATACATTAATGTAACACAATTATTTTTATAATTGCCAGATAAATTTAAAGTGGATTAAAGGAAATTTGGAAAAAAAAAACTACCTACTTACCCAAATAGCAATACAGATGCAATTAATGATATGAAAAACAATGCATAGAAGAGTTTGGATCATGGAATTCCCAATATCATAAGGATATTTCTGAATTATGTTTTGAAAATGAATATATCCAATCCTTAATCACCTGGAACAGAACATGTCATTAACATGGCCAGTCTGGATCAGTCCATGGGGTAGGGGTTATGGATAGCCTAGGAGTCAAAGGAGTTCCATCCCCCTTTGTATGTTGTTACTGAGGGGGGATATGTCTTTGGATATTCTCCTCCACCATGGCTCTTGCAATCTTACTCTTGATTGTAGAAGTAGAATCTGTTCTATTTTACAGATGTCACAGAATATTGGGGGGGGGGGGATCCAATATTTATCAGTACAACAAGAAGTGCCTTCTCTGTCACATCTGCTGGTGCCCAGGAGACATTACAGAAGTGATGATGCAGGTATTTCTCTGAATGATAGTCAGACACTCATCTCCAGAGACACCGTGACAGACCCTGTGGTCACTCAAAACTTATCAAAGCAGAAATCCAGAAACAATAAAGAGCTCAACACTAAAGCAAACTGCTAACACACTGGTCAAGGTCAGGGAACTTTGCAGAAGGTGGAGATTGTAAAAACCACAGAATAAGTAGGAGTATCCCAAGCATGACCCTGTCCCCAACACACATAGAGACTGACCAAGGCCCCTGTAACTCCACAGTGAATATCAATGACCCCAGTGAATAGGGACCTCACTGGATTGGAGGTGAGGAAGAAGAGATATAAGAGCATAACTTTAAAAAAATCTATATTAAATAAAATGCCATAATGAAAAAAATGAATTTCTTTTCTTTAAAAATAATGAGAAAATATATTATTTGCAAAAGTTAGAGAATCTTGATAAACTTGTAGTATAGCACAAATTTGTCGTGGTAAACTTGATAACTCGTGGACCATCCAAAGTATGAAATTAAAAGTTATTTTTAAGCATGAAAAATTTCAGATACAATATTGAGAGGACAAGAGGCTCCCATTAGTTTGTATTTTCTAAAACAGGGATATTCCACTTTACTTCTATGCCTTATAATATATGAAACTAAACATGCACCCAGTTTGAAGCATATTCTTTTGACATTCATTGATTTTTTCAGTGTTTGAAATAGAAGAGTAAAATAGAAAGAAAACAACCTTTTATTCTTGAAGTATTCTGGCAAGTACAGGTAGCAAGTACATTTTTTTTGCTATGTATTTCTCAATTCATCTTGGAAACTGGAAGTTCCTCAGGTTTCATTTTCATAATAAGTTAGACACTGTTGAGTGAGTGATTGTCAGGTAACATGTAGATTTACCTGAATCAGAATTTTTCTAATGATTTCCCCACAGTTAGACTTAAGAAGAACAGGGCAACAAAGGTAGCTGATGGCTATTTAATTTTAGCATAACAAGGGACCCTGCTATTTGTGCAAAGTGAGCAGAAGAGGTGCCTATGAGCACCAAGATGAATTACAGTGGACCCATTTTTTCTACTGTGAAATTTATTGCTGTTCTTTCTTGCATAGTATGCATGTGAGTATGAACCATGTTTTGTCCTTATCCTCATGGATTTATAGATACTTATTTAGTACCTATGGTTGTAGTAATCATTTCTAATGATCACTGAATTTTTGTTATCCACATGACCACTGAGTAATGGATCTATGAGCAACATTTTGATAATCTCACAACACTTATTTTCATATCTTGTATGGTTAAGAATTCTATTTTTGGCATCTCCTTAATTATCCCCAACAATAATGACTATTTTTTTCTTAAATGGGTATTGTTCTCACATATTTCCTTATTCATAACAGTGCAGGTTTCAGGGTTTTGTGTCTTCTATAGTGTTTTATATTTTGTTTTTGTTTTGGAAGAGTTTATATCAAGATTTGATTCACACATTTTAAAAAGGAAGGTCTTGCCAGTATACATTTCTGCATTTTATTCTTGATTCTACCATTTGGCTTTCATAAATGATAAACTCTAACCTTGAGTTTTCAGCCAGCCTACCTGTGTTATACATCAGGGACTTAAGATATGCATACATTTTTGTGTGTATTTTGCTGATTTTCAGGTTCAGACTTCAAAATCAATGCAAATACTAATCTGCCTGAAAGCATTCTTAGTCTTTCCCTTTTATTCCCTATAAAACCTATGAATAAACCATCATACACCACAGCACACTGTAGTCATCAACTGACCTCTTTGAAGGGTGAAATATGGGGTATTTGTCCAGAGAGTGACAGGCAGAGACAGCAGTCATGAGACTACGGTAGTTGAAATAAGGAGAAAACCTAGTACTGCAGGCTGGAGAGATGGCTCAGCAGTTAAGCCACTTGCTTCCAATGCCTAAAGCCCCAGGTTCAATTACCCAGTACCCACATATGCCATACCCATAAGGTGGTGACCCTGGTGTTCTCCCTCTCTTTCTCTCTCTCTCTCTCTCTCTCTCTCTCTCTCTCTCTCTCTCTCTCTCTCTCTCTCTCTCTCTCTCTCTCTTTCTCTCTCTCTATCTCTCTGCTTGAAAATGAATAAATAACATATTAAAAAAGAAAACCTAGTACTGTAGATTGACAATATGATTTAGTGGAAAAATATATACTCATCAGTCATAATAAGAAATATGTTGGGTAAATTGCTTCTACAGAGGTAACAACACCTAAAATTTGAAAAATTGATACAGATTATGTCTTTGGGACCTTGAAGAGGAATGCATTCATGATGAAAATAAATGCAAAAACACATGGAGTTTTCAAATTCTTGGTGTTTATATGAAATAAGATTATTATTTTTTATTTCTGAAGGCAAGAAATATTTTAATAGTTCTGTTTCTAGAATAATATTTTTCCAAGAAAAAAAATCTCCTCTTGCTATTTTATTCTTTACTAGGATTGATTTGGCCTACTTTTATTCACAATGGATATTCTATTCTTCTGTTCTTAGCTATGTTAGGGAACAAAGTAGACAAAACTCCCAGTCTTTATGCGACTCATGCTGTTGAAGAAACATAAACTGTGAGTGTGTGTGTGTATTTAACCAAAATATACACTAAACACACACACACATAGTTCAAAATGTAAATGCTTTTGAGAAAATGAAAAAACAAAGTAGTGTTAAAAATGTACATGTACATATTTGAGAGTCATTTTAAGTCAGTGCAGCTGTATAGCTAGTATTTGAATAAATGCCAATATTTCCAGAAACATTGACATTGAAAAATCCCATGTTTTGATTAAATATTTGTTCTAAGTCATCATCATCTTGACAACTTGAGACAATCTTATTTTTAAAATAATTATCTGTAACAAAGAAGGCCACAGTGAAATGTGGAGGCAGAATTTCAACTTTATGTAGGAACTTTCAGACTACAAGCAATTATCATTAAAGTCACACTAGCTAATCTGTAATTATTTCTCTTTCATAACTTCTACCCTATTCGGGGCCATAGTCTTTATTTAGAATTTAGAAGAAGTTCCAGAGAGCTAACGCCTTGTCCACTCTGACTTGGAGTGGACTAGCTGCCCCTAGCAGCAGCCTGATGAACTAAAGAAACTGAAGAGAGGTTTACTTTAAGCCATTAGTAAACCCTCTGCATCTGCCATCACCATCATTCTGAGTTTATTAGGGCTGTGGCTTACTCTGCATAAACATTGGCTATTATATTTAACAGCCAACGGCCACATTTCTATTGAACAAGTAATACATTGCATGAAGAAATTGAAAGGGACTTTTGACTTTGGATAATACTTAAACATTTGTGAAAGGAAAGGATTTAGGAGTATGCCTCTGCTGATCCAGAGCTCACCTACACCCCAATCACATATGTAATCAAATTAAGCCCCAACTCTTGTCTTCAAAGATCTGTGGCCTGTAATTATCTACCTCATTATTTCAAATTTTGTGATCAGCACTTACATATGTACTTGCTCTGAGTCAAGAGTCCAGTCAGATCCCTTTGGAAACTGAGCAAAGAGCATAGCTTATGATCAGTCAGCCTTTCTGAACATTGCTTGTCAATAAAAGTCATCTGTGATGTTCAAGCCAAAGGGACATCAAGACAGAGGAAACCTAGTCACATTGCTTTAAGCAGATATATTACATGGCTATAAGTTTAACTTTATGACAGTTATAAATAAGGAATATAGCATCTCATAGCAATAACATTAGGACAGTTAATTGTAAGGTCTATTAGAAATATTCCCACCATTAATTCCCATAGTTCATCCCTAGATTTCCTTCTCATAGTAAATCCCCACAGGGTGTTCTTACAGTTCATCCCAAAAATTTCAGTACATCTTAGACAGAAGTACCCTTCAAATCAGCCCATGCTGCCTGTCTTTAAATAAAGACAAACCCTGCACAAAAACCAAGTTTTCTGTCCATTCCTCCATGGATGGGCATTTGTGCCCTCCCCAGGCCTGAGGCAAAACCCTGTACTGAAGAAACCACAGACAGCCATCGACCAGCATCGAGAAACCCTTAAACGTCCAGAATGGTATCCAGCCCACAGAAGGCAGTTAGTGTAGTGCTGGAAGGCACTGCACAGGCTGCCAGGGGAAAATGATCAACGACAGCTGGACTAAACAGAGACCACTGACAGGAAACACAATCGGTGGTTATGAGTAGGCTGACCACACCTCCTAGTGGGAGTGAGCAGCGAACCAAGAGAGGAGCACTTGTGTAATGGAGGAGCCTGGGGCTGGGGGAGACAATCAACAGCTTTCAATTTGGCCAATTTTCCACTTAGTGAGGGGGTCCCCTTGTCTGGAACTTGGGATTCAGGGCGATAGGCACCGGATCCCATACTTTTGGGCTCCCAAAACAAGATGCACTATAGGAGCGAGTGACAGGGAGGCTACTCAAAATGGAATCTAGGTAATCCAGAATTGTGTATATTTGTTACCCTACACTGATTTCACTCTCCGATGGAGGTTGTGTTTGAATCTTTCAGGATGCAGCTAGAGTGCTGGGGCTCATCTAACCCTACCAACCAACCGTAGGCCGATAGCTGAGATTCTGGCAATAGAGGGGCCACCACAGTCATACAATGGAGGATCCAAATGGAACTCCACAGGAAAGACAAGATGAACAAGGGGCCCACAGCCACAGCCATTAAATCAACACAGGATTAGCCAATGGAACAGAAACCAACGATTTTCGACACAAAGACCCCTAAGCTCACAACCTTAAAGCAAACTTATTACTCATCCACCACCGACTCAGGGAACTATGCGGAAGAGGGGGCGGAAAGATTGTGAGAGCCGTGGTGGGGGAGACTATCCAGAGGTACGGACAGGAGAACCTGGCTGATTACTAGTCTATCCATGGTCCCCTGTCACAAGGACTGATCCAGAGGACCCATGGAGGAGGTTATCTAGTGGAGGGGGGAGGGGAGGACAGCGGGGAATTGGGGATAACAACTCATTGTTTGCCCACTAAATGTTGTAACTCATTATGGACAATTAAAAAAAAAAAAAACAAGTTTTGTCAGCTTAGCTTTATCCATGTCATGTGACTTTTACCTTCCTCATATTGAGTCATTTGTCAAGTAGAAAGAATTTTAGTAATCAGTAAGACCTGTAGCTTTCTGTTAGTATTTTACCAAAGATTTTTTAACACTTTTATTGCCTTATATATTAACACAACAATATGCTCAGTATCATAGGTTCTTAGATAAAGCCATTGAATCCATGATGACAATCTCTTATATGAATTAGTTATTCTCCCCTCCCCATGACTCTTACATTGTTTCCGCCCCCTCGTCTGCAAATTTCCCTGAGTCATATTGAGTGAGTTTATATTTTGCATAGTTATTAGGTTTTTAAGAGTCTGTAGATTTGTATTTTGGACAATTTTGGGCACCTTGGTGCCTCTCTATATTGTCCTTCTCCAAGTTATCTGCCTTGCTGTGGGAATAGCTCTTTTGCTCACCATCTCACTTCCTTAGAGTTTGCATTAGGGCTCTAAATGGTGAGATTGAGGTGAATGGTCTCCTGCTTGGGTGTTCCCCCGTCAAAATACTTGCATCATAATTGTTTTTGGACAATTTTTAACTCTCGTTGCATGAATTATGCCAGCCACTGTCAATTGACTTACATTAATGCAGAATTGACTAAAGTTCCATAATTTTGATTCAAATTTATATGACCAGTTTTAGCTTGAAAGTCAAATAATAAACTCAATCTCTAAACTTGAATAAATGAACTGAGCAATCGTCAATATGAATAGCCTTTATTCACTTGTGCAATTTTTTGAATCATCTAAAATTTCAGGGTGAAACTTACCATTATAAATGCACGACTAACTCTATGAGGTTTATAAAGTAATGGTTTGATTTGGGACACACTGAGTTTGTTTTCAATTACTGTGTCCACAGACCAGAGGTTGAGAACAGTGAGTGACAACATCACTTTACAGCGTATGGCCTCCTAATATCAAAGGGTAAGTGAGGAAAGTCACTATTTTTGAATTTTCTTACAGAAGGTAAACTTTATTATAAACAACATTCTTCCCAATGATACACACATAAAGATTTCTTGAAGAAATGATATTAATTGCTCTTACATTTTATCATTACCAATTCTTAGAGCTAAAATGACTACAGACTTTAAACAGTGTTGAGTGAGACCAGAGAAAAGAACACTGAGAAACTAGGAGCAGTTTAGCTAATAGGAAAATCCTGGTAAGATATTCAAGTTGTACTGTGGTAGAATTTATACTGTGATAGAAAACACACATTGTCCTTTTGAAAGTACCAACTCTATGTATTAAATGGCCCTGGGTCTGTTCTGAGCTTTGTAATTGCCCAAGTCTAGATAGAGGGATGTTCTACTTACATTTGCTTTGACCTCTGTATATTCACAAGTAAAAAAGAGAGACAAAGACATCTATTTCAGAAGTTTGCCAATGCATGCCATAGCATGTGGAAAACACTTCCTACAGTATTGTGATTTGTATATTAGATGTCCCTAGGAGGCTAATATATGTTGTATGGTCACTTGATCGTCTGCTGATGGTATGTTTTGACAAGACTACGGAATCATTAGAAGGCAGAGCTTTTTTGGTGGAAGTGTGTCATTGCAGTTAGACATCGAGATTTCATAATTTAGCCACACGTCCTGTTCTCCATTAGCCTCCATTTCTATCGCCTTGTCTTCCCCAACGTCATGAACTGTGGCCCCTGGAACTATAGACTGAAATAAACCCTTTTTTTCTTAAATTGCTCCTTAGAAATCACAGTAAGTAAAGTAATTAATACCCAGAGTGTCTCATTGTGGAATAAGAGAATATATAAGTGTTAAATATATTAATGAAACGTTTTCTGTTTCATATTTCCGTTCTACATGTTAAGTAAATGTAACATGATGACTAACTTGAACTTGAAATCTGTTTTCTCAATCAAATGCAAGTGAGAGGTGCTTGTTTCTGATTAGTTGATAAATCTGGGATAAAATTGTGAATGGTTATTTAGCAAGCAAACATTTTGTGATTTGGGGAAGATAGTTTATCTTTTTAAAAAATATTTTATTTATTCATTTTCAAGCAGAGAGAGAGAAGAGAGAGAGAGAGAGAGAGAGAGAGAGAGAGAGAGAGAGAGAAAGAGAGGGAGAGAGAGAGAGAGAGAACCAGGGCCACCACCTTGTGGGTCTGGCATGTGTGAGACCTGGGTAATTGAACCCCAGGCCTTAGGCACTGGAGGCAAGTGCCTTAACCGCTGAGCCATCTCTCCAGCCCAGTTTATTTTTTAAAAGAGAATAAATTAAACTTTGGATCTGTTTAACAGGGACTGACCTTGAAAAACTCATCAATGTCTGCAAGGAATTTAAATTGGATCCTTACTTATAGAACTTTTGTTACCAATATGGTATTTTCTGAAATTTCTTAATTCAACCCATAGGATTTATGAACATATCCCAGTACAATCCATGAAAGCTATAAAATTTTGTATTATAATATCCCCAAATTGGGTAAAATGTAAGATACAGACAGTGCGATACATTTAATATAATTTGAACATATGAATGTGCAAATGGATGAACTGATTCACTGTATTTATTTAAAAATGACAATATTAAAATGATTAAATAATATTTTACACAGTAGCTGTTTCTGTCAAAAATCTTTAATATTTTCAAAGATTTATTTTATTATATAACTAGATTTTGGTAATTCAATTTGTCCTCCATTCCATACTATTTTAAGTAAACATTGTATTTTAGGTGAAATAGAGCCTTTCATAAAACATTTCCTTTGCATCCCACATAGTAAACATAAAGGAATATAGTCGTTTACAAGAAATGCCAGTAATCAGTATGATGATTGAAGACCTACAGCAGCCAAGGCTGGCTCTCTTAGTCTTGTAACAAATATTAAAATAAATAGAAAATAGTTGGCCTAGGACTAGGACACTAAGTATTAAGTATATTAATACTCTTTCTATTTGATACCCATAATTAAAAAAATGTACTGAACTATTGAATATGTTTTTCAAATATCACCAGTAAACTTCACAAAATAAAAAAAAAAAAAAACTTCACAACATCAAACTAAAAATATCTGATAGAAATAACTCCACAAGAGCAATTCACACATTATACTCTGTGAAATGTGTGGACATCTACAGAAATGATATAATCCCAGGTGTTTGTTGTATGGATATTTCCTTAGTACTTTGCTCTGCTTGTTTCTGTGTCCCAGTTTCCAAAGGGGACAATATTCTATTTTAACATGCAGAAGCCTGTTCAACATTCTCAGGTGAATGTAACAGTTGATTATTAAGATGTTCTATGAATATCAATATGGAGGAAAACTCTGTCCCTCCTTACCCAATTCCATACAAGCTGTTGCAATTGTAAATAATGGTCAGATAAATTCAGATAGTATGTAAAATAGAGATGTCATCTTCCTGCATACTTGATAAGATATAACCAAGTGTATCTGTAGATTAAGGTAACATGAGTTTCATAAGATCTTTACAGGTAGATATTATAGATATTTGTATGTCTTCACATGTCTTTCACTGCCCTTGTCTTTTCCAAAGGATACTCACCCCGCCCAATTGAGCTCCAGTTATACTTGGAGTAGATCTGAACCCACACCAGAGGAGAATCACAGAAATGGTTCTGTAGTTTAACCAGAGTCTCTGATGTGAGCTAAGCCTAAAACACTTGAGCCTAATCTACCTAATATAGTAACAATAAACCAAATGTTGTACCACTGCTAATTGATGTGTTATAGACAATACATTTTATCATGTTGTATCTCATTAAGAAACTTAACTAGTCTAAAACTCAGTACCTGGAAGGAGCTGTATGACAGCAGAAACAAATTTAGTGAAATTCTCTTTTTTTGGAATCAGAATATGTCTTTAATAAATATAGGTATTGATGAAAAAACACAAAGGGTGAACACAGAAAGAGACAGGTAGAAGACAGATATGAATTTTCTGGAAGATTTGGGAAATTTATCAATCAAAATATTTAGGAAAATAGTCCTATGTAACTGGTTTGGAAGAATAAACTCACTCAGTGTTATTTATACTAACAAAGATAATACCCAAAGGTATTTAAAGAGATAATATATTTCAAGCCAACTGGATTGAAGACCTGTGGGAAGACAGTCCAACTTTACTATGCCGTGAATTGAATTCTCATCTAATGAACACTTCATTCACAACAACAGTATTATTTTATAAACCACTGACTATTTGGATGGTTTATGATTAGGCTAAAAGCTACCCAAAGGGGGGGGGGAGAAATTTGAACTCTCATTGAGTTTCCTATTGTTCTCTGAATGATACATAACTTTCATTAAAATCTTTCCAGTCTAGTCATAGTTTGGTTATGAATAAGGGAAAATAAGGGGGAGACTATCCAGAGGCATGTTATCAGACAGAAGTCAAAGGGGAAATCCTGGAACAAGAAACATGACAAGGTAGAGTCCCGCCATTTACTGATGGCTCACTGCTTCCAAATGGAACTGGGAGCCTCTCTCAGCCCCTGGACTTCCAAGGTCAGACAGGCAAGGTCAGACACAGTCAAGGCCAGAGACAGGCCAAGGCTCACCTGCGGTAGGCAGACACTGGGAGCTTTCTCCCCACCCGCTTTTCAGGTTGCCTTTGGTGGCAGCCATGCCTCTGCTCCAAGCCAATGTCCTGGACTTGATAACTGACTATCTTTACAGAGCTATGTGATGAAACCAGGGTGTGAGCTAAAGTCAAGGAGCCAGAGTGGAGCCCAGTGACATGCTCTCGGATGCCCTTCAGCCTGGAGCCTGCAGGATCTTAACACCCAGCTAGCAGGTGATGGGCCCTTCGTGTCTGGGTCAGCAGGGTCTAGACACCCATCTGAAGATAGGCATCAACTGGCCAATGAGACTTCTGGGACATGACTGATGACCTGAACATGGTGTTCTGTGGGTTGGGGCTCAGATCTTTGTCATCCCAGGGGCCAGAGGTGGACAGACATAGGTGGGGATGCTGCTCTCTACTCTGTGACCACACCTGGGCCTCAACTGTGAAGCAAGGGCTGTCCCAGAGATGGGAAGACAAGGGACATGGACCATCTGGATGAGAAGAGCTGACAAGGAAAACAGACCAGTGAGAGATGCAGCTGTCACTGATTTCTCCACTTCTTCCTCAGAGCCTGCAGAAATGCTGAGAGCTCTGGTCACATCCATGGGCCCCGCCAGCCTGGTGCAAGGAGTGCTGGATCTCAAAACTGGATCATCCCAAGTTCCAGACACTAGCTTCTTCCTCAGTTATTAATGAGAGAGTCTAATTCACAATGCTTTTTAATACCTTTATAACACAATATTCACAATATTCCTTCCTAATCTCAGCAGATGACAAGTTGCCACTATTGAATTCCTATTAATATGAATTATGGGTACAATATATTTTGCCCAACATCAAAAAAAATTATGCAGACAGTAGAAAACTGAGAAAGGATCAATAAAATATAAGAAGTGAATAAGTGTAGGTAAAAGGTACCAAAGAACATGAAGGTAATTTTAAGATAAGAAGGAAGTGGGTGTGTTGGGGGAAAGGGCAGAAGGGAACTAGGAACTCTTCACAAGAATTCTGGAGAACACATCGCTAGGAATGTGGATGGGAAAGCTCCTCAGCACCAGGAAATATTCCATGAGTGTGAGATTGGATATTATCATAATACGTACTCTTTCTTATCATTTGACATTATGTGGAAACAAGGATTGTCATTGTATGATTTTAAAGTCCTTAGAATTTACAAAAAAAAATTACCCTTAGAAAGGCAAACTCATTCCGAATTTAAGTCTACATTCATAAGATGCATAATTAATGACATCAGTGCACATAACAGTAAGGTCACAGCATGTCAGATAACCATGCTGGTCCTATTTTTTTTCTGTTTGTTTTCAAATGCTCTGTTCAGTTCTGTTGTTTGTTTATGTATATATTTATATAAGCATGAGAAATTGAATCCAGGGCCTCACAGAAGTTAAAAACCCTCTGCTACTGGCTTCCATCCACATCATCAAATTCTTGATTTTATTCTGACATAATAGCGACTCTATTCACACATTTTTTTACTATGTTATGAAAAGAAAAACAAAGCAAACAAACACGAAAGAAATTCGATTCCATTATCTGGGACCTAAATACTCCTACCATGTCTTTTCCTTCCTTCAATCCCTTCCTCCTTCCTCATCTATTTCTCTCCTATAAAAAGCCAGATGTATATAAAATTCATTCAACTTACACTCTGGGATGCAGTTTTAATTGTTTTTAAAAGCTGTTTAAAAGATTCATGATGTTTGTGTTACTAGCATCTTACTTTCGATGGACACTGATGCTTTCCAATAAAGTTTAAAAATAAATAAATAAAGAAGAAGAAAACTTTTAAAAATGCATTGGCCTATTGCTTCGGGGTTTGGTGCAATCAGGGAAAAGCGCTTTGCTGGCTGCTTTCAGGTTATGGACTGGGCGCTTTTCTCTAAGCGCAGTCATAAAATTGCTTTGCCATTTTTTTTCAATTACCAATAAAACCTGTCAAAGAGCCACGTTCAAAAGTGAGTCGTTAGCTGAAGTCAGCTCTTTTATTTATATTTAGTAGACCCCACAGTACCTCTGGCGTTTAATATTGCATCCAGGATGTAAGCATCAGAACAATTATCTACTGCCCTCATGCCACACGATGTTGGAAATATTTTTATTCATCTGCTCCCAATGAAATCTATTTAACTCATTCTAAATGAAAAAAAGCTAATTATTTTTATCTTCAGATGCTATTCTAGGAAAACATCTATAAAGAAACAACTTATCTTCATATCTGAAACAACCTATGATGTAAGCATATGCCAGTCCAACATAACTGTGTTTATGAAGGTATTTAAAAGATTTTTGGTAGTTTCGGAGGAATGAAAAGGGGCTTTTGCTACTACACTAAATAGCATAAAGTTCTTTAGGGACAGATATAAACACATATAACCTCTGTTCTTATCCATTAGTGTTGATGGTAAGAATGTCACTTGTCACCTGAAGCATTTCAAGCCACTGATAATGAAGAAAGAACAGAAAAGATCAAACACTAAGAAACACAGGGACAAATAAAAAGGAAAAAAACTCACAGTGATGACGTGCCCTTTCCAGGATTAAATGACACTCTGATGGCACAAAGCCTAAATGATTAACACACTGGAAGCAAGTCAGCAAATCCATTGACAGTGCCCTTGCCTATTCAGCATATAGCTGAGAAGTTTTGTGATGTAAGGCATGTCTTCTGCTCCCTTGTGAGTTCAACTAATCACAGGTTCCCAAACAAGGGGAGAGGCTTTCGATACCCATTCAATCTCTACGCTTTTGGAAGTGTAGATAAAATAATACAGTTTACAATATTATCAGTTTCCAGTGGATAGAATGGTGATCATATGAATCTGGTGATAATACAAAGGCCAAAGTGTGTCAGCGAAAATGCCAAGTAAGGCAAACACTGGCTTCTGTGGCTGTATTTGACCATGTCCCCAGCTGTCCTTAGCACAGGGCAAGTTTTGGCCAATATCCATACAAGTCAGTAAGCAATAAGTTTTAGTGTAAACATTTGGGAGGAAGTGCTAGGCACTGGGCAGGTCAGTCTATACACATATTCTTTGCTTTAAAAATATTATTAATTAATTAATATCTGAGAGGGAAGAAGAAGAGAGAAAGGCTGGGAAAGGAATGGTTATACCAGGGCCACCTGCTGCTATAAACAAATTCCAGACACATGTGCCTTTTTGTTCTTCTGGCTTTATGTGGATACTGGAGAATCAAACCGAGGCAAGGTGTAGGGTAAGCAGGCCCTAATGTTGGATTGGCACATTATTAGATTATAAAATAAAGGACACTTGGTGGCATACAATGACTGTTAAATTCCCAGCAGTGGGTCATGAAAGTCAATGAAATATCCAATGTATAATTGCAAATACTATTAAAGAGCTTTGGATGCCTTTGCCATTGGCTACTTACATGAAGGTGTAGGTGGAAGGAAAGGGGATACTGAGAATTAGACTTATTTAAGGGATCATCTGTATGTGATGCATGGCATTAGGAAAACAAATATATCATGTATGTGGCTTGTTACACATAACAGTGATACACCCTTAGAACACAGCCTGTCCCTTTCAATCATCTGTATCTGGTGACATCCTAAGTAGTGTCATGGGACACTCCTGGGATCTATATCAGCATGTTAGATAACACAGCTGTGTTTACATCAGATACACATATACATTCATGTACTTCTATCATGTCAAATTAGTCTTTCTATAATGTAATTACTTCGGCCTGATTCATAGCCTTAATATGGCCAATGGAAGATGGTCCCTTCATGAGAACTTCATACTCAGTAGTTATATTGTTATATTAAAAGTTGGTTGTAATAAAGAAGAGGTGAGGAAAGGGGACCTCTGAACCCTTTGTGCATTCATTGAGGAATAGATGCTCAACAGGATACTATTAAAGCATGAGGCATCTATCAGATGCCTTCCCCCATTGGAGCATTGTTGAATACATGTTATAAAAATGATGCACTATGTGAGATTATACACATTGTAAAAAGCTTGGAATAAGTCAGAGTTTACACTTGTTGTTTTCACCTCAGGGGGGCGCTGTTGGCCTCCGCAGAGGGAAAACAGAGACGTGGTGGGAGCTGACTGAGCTGTCCACTGTCTCAGGGTTGGGGTCCACAGAGCTGGGGGGCTGACGCAGGGGGTCCGGCAAGACACAGACTCAAGCAGATGTGTATAGTATATCCACGTGGTTCTTTATTCAATTGGGGGAACTTACATTTATAGGAAATAGAAAAGGGGATTGGTTGATCGGGGTGGTGAGTTAGTGGCCTGCACTGGGATAGGTGGGTATGGACGACCTGAGAATACCTCATTTGGGGGCCTGAATGGCAGAAATACGTGATTCTAGCCATGGTCCTTGGGGATGGGTACAAGGAAGTTTGTCTGGTACCCATTGCCAGTCATGCTGAGATGGGAATGCTGGTTCCTGTGGCTAGCCCATGGGGGTTGGGAGTCAGGGTTGATGGAGCGTGGAAATGCCTACCGAATTATCGGGTTTCACCTCACTCATACATCCTTAAACCTTTGTTCTCCATGCCCTCAGTAGCAGCGCCAACAGGCAGTGCCCAACAACACTGGTGCAATGATCTGCCTTGCTTCTGCAGGTTTAGTTATAAGAGCAAAAATCATCTGCAGTAAGACATGAAAGAGCCATTTTTCAGGATTAAGAGGCAGCAGACCCCTGTGCTATGTGGTCTCCATAGTCACATAGTATTTTGATCAACAGCATTGAGTTGTTTTCATGATTTCTGGGACAACAGAGCAAGGACACAGTGTCAATGAGCATCTTGATACCTGTAAATACCATCAGATAATCAATGAGAGTCATGAGCCTCTCCATGACTTCCCAGACCTTTCTATCCATCTTCACACTTCCTTTCCAAATTTCCAACAAGGACTCATCATTAATCTGTCAGCCAGCTTTACTTAAGAATCAGTGACAATGTGTCATGCCTGGCACATTTCCACATCAAGGGATGTGATGTTGAATCATTTTTTTTTCTCATCAGTTCTTACTGTGATGGACCCTCTTAAATTACTCATGAAGCTAGACAAAGACCATTTCTCTGTTGACATAGTCAGTATTTAACTTACCATTCAAAATTTAAAAGAGGCTTCTTTGAACCAAGTCCATTTTGTGCCAGTTAGATTTGTTTGTTTGTTTTTCTTATATTGATTTTTTTAGACTAGGTCATGTAGATAAGGTTCACTCCCAAAGGCAAAACAAAAACACTTTTTTTCCATCAATACATGCAATGCTGCTGGGCTAGGCAGTCCACACTTCCAATATGATAAACAAAGTTAACTGAAATTGTCCATTGTTGATGTTGTAGTCTGATTTTACTAAATTAGGTAGGCAGCGCCCCTAAACTGAAAAATATTTTTTAAAAAGGAAGAAGAATTGGAGAGATGGCATAATGGCTTGCAAAGCAGAAGGACCTGAGTTCAACTCCCCAGGACACATGCAAAGCCAGATGCACAAGATGGCACATGTGTCTGCAGTTTGTTTACAGAGGCTGGAATCCCTGGTGTGTCCATTCTCTCTCTGTCTGCTATTCCCTCTCAGTGTAAAATTAAAAAAAAAAAAGTAAAATATTTTTATTTATAAAAGAGAGGAAGGAGGGACACAAAAGAGGGAGGGAGAGGAGGATGAGAGAAAAGCAGAGAGAGAGAGAGAGAGAGAGAGAGAGAGAGAGAGAGAGAGAGAGAGAGGAATATATGAGCATTGCAGTGCCAGGTCCTTTAGCCACTGAAAATAAACTAGATGCACACACCAGTTTTTATATCTAGTTTTTGTGAGGAATTGAACCCTAGTCAAAGGTTTTTGCAAGTAATTGTCTCTAACTGTTGAGCCATCTCCTTGGCAACATACATAAGTGTCTTTTTGAATCAAATAGATGTGTATTTCTTACAGCACTATCTATGATAGAGAAGACATACATGACATCAAAGGAGCGGCTGTGGCATCTGATGATCTTATCAGTTAGAAAAGTATAGATCAAGTTGTCCCTTACTGAACATTTAACATTGTTTTTTTTTTTTTTTTTGGTCCATAATGAGTTACATTATTTAGTGGGCCAACAATGAGTTGTTATCCCCAATTCCTTATTGCCCCCCTCTTTTAATATCAACCTTATAATAATCATATTATAAATTACTAAGGATATATGGCAGTCATCACACCTGTGAGTGATTACACAGAACTGTAGCAAATATAGACAGAATGTGTGTATCAAAAAACTTTAGAAATAGTTGCATCAGCTTAATAAAATAAAATCAGATTGGGGAAACACATTCTTTTAGCCTTTGAAAAATTTCATGTTGAAAAGAAATATCACTACCTCTGAATAAATCTAGTGTTTTTGTTACAATCACTTATTTAACTTAGACATGACAATCATTTTCATTAATGTAATTCCAACTAAGAAAACATAATATTTAAAATTTGGAAGAGAAGCTTAACCCCTCTCCTGCATTTCATGGGCAGGAGCTCTCTGTACTCTCCCTTCTTTCTTTCTCTTAAGTTCTGGGTTTCTTAACGTCCCTGCTGCCTTTGTGGACAAAAAGTCTTAATTCCTTCTTTCTCTTTAAGTCCTTGGCTTCCTCATTTTTGGGAACCCAAATCATGCCCCTTATTGGGTATGAACTATTTTCCTTCTCTTAAGTTTCTCTATAGTCTGATAAAACCTGTAAACTTTAAAAATAAATATGTGAATAACTAGTCTCAGCTGCAAAATGTAAAGAAATCTAAATTGGGATCAGAAATGGTATCTGGGGAAATTAGATCAAAAACATTGTCTACATGAAATAAAATGTTGAAAATGGAAATGGGGCTGGAGAGATGACTCAGCAGTTAAAGATACTGACTTGCAATGGATTCAAATCCCTTGCTCCCATATGAAGCCAGATGCACAAAGTTGTGTATGTGTTTTGAGTTAGCAGTGGCAGGAAGCCCTGGGGTATCCTCTCTCTCTCTCTCTCTCTCTCTCTCTCTCTCTCTCTCTCTCTCTCTCTCTCTCTCTCTCTCGCTCTCTCTCTCTTTCTCTCTCAAATAAATATTTATTTAAAATGTAGATTAAACATTTTCTTTAAGAAGTCTTTAAAGTGTCACTCTTGCATATAAAAAAGCACAGAGCTGAACATGTTGAGAAATATCCCTCTTAAGGTATTTCAGGAAATATTTTCACAGCAAACCGCCTCCTAAAAATATCTGAAAAGACAGAAGAATCTGGTGGAGGTGAGTGTGTCATAGCCTTCTTTCACAATGCACACTACTTCAAATCTCCTTCAAGGATTCCTTCATATTAACATAATAGCTCTATGTATGTTAGAATATATTATAATGAGAGATTATTTTTTTCTAATTGATGCAAATATGCCAGAGACAATACAGTCATTGAACCTCCTACAAAATCTTTTGCCACTATTCAAAACTGTCAAGCTCATCAGACAAGAAAGAAAGCCTTCCAGACTTCCATAGCCAAGAGGCTGCAGAGGACATAGGGAAACCCACATATCCAATATTCCCAACATCATCCAGAAACAGTAAAGGGCTCTGACAAGTCAACAAAGGAAATTACACAAATAGTCGAACATAAGTTAGTAATATTGCACCAACACTGCCTTAAGAATTTTAGTTTATCAAACGTAGATGTTGGTAATAGAGAAATGTGAATATGAAATATATGGGAAGTCTCTGTACTCGTCAATGTGTTTTTTTTTCCTTTGAAAATTTAACAAAAATGCTTCTAAAATAAGAGTTTTTGAAAACATAAAGCAATTTCCTTTTTTTTTTTTTTCTGAAGGTTCCGAATATTGATCAGCGGCCATGGGAGTAGGAGAGGACAATTTCTGAAACTGATTCAAACATGGCCTTGTGTCCTCATAAAAAGTGCTTTGTATTATATTACAAACCAATGTCTTCCTTCCCTACTCCGGAGGCTAAGCATAGTTTATTTGACTCTGTATAAAATGCTGACAAGGCTCTATCCTGGCCTTCTAGGAACCCGAGAGAGAAGAAAAAAAAAATACACATTTAAGCAAATTTCATTAAAACTCTGAGAACTATGGTCATGCCAAAGTTTTAATAGAAACACAGAACAGATAGCTTAACCCCTGTGTCTGTAGGGCCAGGGATAGTTTCTGGAGGAGATATTTCCTAACTTGATTGTTGAAAGTATGTAATAACTATTTAAAGAAAAAGAGAAAATGTTAACTAAGAGAAAGACATGAAGGGACTGGTGAGGAAGCTCAGTTATAAAAACACTTTCCTTTCATGCAGGAGGAAGGACTGAAGTTTCCTAGGATCCTTGGTAGATTGTTGGGTGTGGTGGTAAATATATGTAGCCCCATGTTAGGAAGGCAAAAACAGAGCATCACTGGAGCTTTCTGGCTAGTCATTCTAGCTCAAATAGTGATCTGCAAGCCAATGACACAGCTTGCTTAAGAGGTGGGAAGTACACCTGAATAATGACATCCCATGTCTTCATGTGGACACACATGCATGTGTACCCCCACACACATATGTAAGCATGCACCACGTGGACACACAAAAACACAAACACAACACATTGCACACACAAAGAAAGAAATCAAAAATATTAAACCGAACAAAGAAGAGAAAGTATCATATCAATGTAATATAATTTCTGGTAGTCTATTGTATCTATCGGTGATAGATACATAAGGTATAGATAAGTATCCATTTATAATAAAATCTATTTGGTTAAATATTGTGGAGTTTGCTACTATTTCTAAGTAAAGCATGGTCTCTTTAAATGTATCTTAAAAACAAAGCAATCTCAACAACTAAGATACATTTTAAAAGATCATGAGTTAGTTATAAATAGTAGCAAACTTCACATTATTTAACTTAAAACTCACCCACTATGACTCAGGGAACTGAGCAGAAGAGGGGCAGAAAGAATGTAAGAGCCATGGTGGGGGAGAATATCCAGAGATATTGCCCCCTGAGAAACAATATAATAGGGGGAAAAAAGAACAAAAAAACTGGCTACATATGGTACAGTTCATAACCCCCTATCCTATGGACAGATCCAGTATGTGCACAGAGGAAGTACCCCAGTGGGTTGGGGACAGAGAGGAGGGAAATGGGAACACATTCACAAGATTTGCTTATACAATGTAATATTTATTCATAATAAAGATATTTAAAAAAAATAAAAGTAAATGTAACAACTCTTATCCTCTCGTCTAAATTTCCTTTAAGTTTCACAAAATATATACAATTGTTTAGTATACATACCTAGAGTAAAGTTTGATAAACACCACAATATTATTGCAAATATGCCTTTAGGAATATATTTCAGAATGTCTGCTGTGAAGAAAATGAATATTATTTTTTCTTATCTGGAAGAACGTACTGGATTTGTTTTCGTACAGAGAAAATAAGACTACCCAGTTGAATTAGGCTGGTGTCACTCATCAGTCTTCATATTCTCTAAGAGCAAAGGAATGTGGAAAGTTATTTTTGCATATATTACTCATATTCCTTTAAAGTCTTTAACAGAAAAAATTGTAAAAATCTTTAAGGCATCAATTTCAGTCATGTGCACATAATGCTGAGAGCAGTGACAGGATCCTCAAATAGTAAGTAAAACCTCAGGTGCTGATCTTGCAATTCAGAAAGCTTTCCCAAGACAAGAGGTTCTCATCACACATGATTACTCTGCCATTACTTCCTCTCTGTGTTCAAGGAAATGTTCAATGTCAATACATAGCTACTTTTTCTAATTGAAATTCCTTAATTATGTTCATAGAGATGTACAGTTTGAATATGTATTTCTTAGTGTGAAGCAAATATCACCCACAAGTAACACGTCCCTCAATGGGTTGGTTAAAACAACATATCTCTAATTAAATATAAACTGTTGAATTTAGAAACTTTTCTTGCACACTATTTTATAACACGGTTAAAGGATTTACACTGCCTTAGAATTAAAAAAGAAAACTTCTACAGGAGACTTTACTCTTTATTCTTTGTTTATAAAGTGGTAACTGCTCTGAGCCTTTTCAGGACACATTAATATGTACACACAGAAATATTTTATGTTTGATGATATCAAGGAGAGACTGCATTTGAAATATGTGCTAACAATACTTTGAATTATTATTTGTAAAATATACTTTTTGAGATTCTTGAACATTCTGTAAGAAATTCATACTCTCAGGGATGCATAAAGTACATGTTTGTAATTATAACAGTAGAGAAGTGGAGAAAAGAAAATCAGGAATTAAAGGATGTCTTTAACAACATAGTGAGTTCAAGTCCTGTTAGCCTGAGTGACCTACCTCAAAATAAAAAGAAAAAGGAACAAAATACAAGAAGAAGACACACACACACACACACACACACACACACACACACACACACACACACATTGAAGTTTTTTTTTTTTTTTTTTAAGTTGAGTTTAACCATTGCCAACAACTCCAGGGGTGTTATAATGTGAGAAGACTCTTAAGAGCTTACCTTCTGTTGAAGTCCTATAGATAATTAACACTTTCAAAAAGCACCATGGGGGTGTATACAAAATGAACCTTCCTTTCTATGGTGGTCTAGGTGTTCTAGGTGTTACAATTATGCAACCAGTAGTCCTTGCTCATGGTGAACAGTGGGAGGGAGAAGAGGTTTCAATTTTTAAGTATTGATCCTTTGTCCCCTGCCACATGAACCTCTACATACAGGAATATAATGAGTGTACCATTTTTATAAATGGCAAACTTAAAGAAAACATTTCAATTCTATGAAACATGTTTTCTCCATGGGTAAAGTTACAAAAAATGCTTACTTATTGCCTCAATACATATTTTAATAGAGTATAAGACGGGAAATTTTTAGGCATATCACAAAAAAAAAGAAAATAAAAGGATGGAGGTGAGAACCAGTTAAACATGTAATTGTAAGAAACGAATATACTTCATGAACCATGGGAGTTCACCTCCATAGGAACTCTGCAAAACCCCTTGATGCCTCCTAGAACTAACTGACCATAGGTAAGCTGCAGAGTAGAGAGGGTGATCCTTGTGGTCTCAATGCCAGGAAGTTAAATTATCTTCATGCCTTGACACAATAAACTGAGACACTTGACTTTCAAGGGGGTAGATGTGAGTTCTAAGCTTTCACAGCACTGTCCACTCGATTGCTTGTGGAAGGCCATGAGTGCAAGGAAGCTTATAAAAATGAAAAAAAAATGTATATTTTATTGACATATTTTCTAGGAGAAAGGGAGAGAGAGAGAGAGAGAGAGAGAGAGAGAGAGAGAGAGAGAGAGAGCAAGAGAGAGCACATGAATGTGTTTGCACACATCTTTGGAAGCCATAGGACAATATGCCATATCTCCTCAGTTACTCTTGGTCAGGCCTTCAAACTTTTTGTTTTCCAGTCTAACTTTTGTGTTCTCCAGTCTAACTTCTCAACTAAAACAGCTAAATCCAATGATCTCCTGTACTGATTCCCTCACATGTCTGTTATAATGTGGATCATTGACCAATGGATCTTTTACAAGCTCTTTCTAATCTCTGTATATCTCTGTTTTTTTTCTCTTTTTCTTCCATTGTTCTTTTCAGTTTGTCATACTATAGATGGATCTAGACAAAGGAACTATTTTTCTAGAAACCCCTGTTCAGAAAACCCAATCTGCCACTTCCTCTACAGTCCACAAGAGACATCTCAGGTGTTTCAATTAAGTATGTTTAATCCTAAGTGATAATGATTTATCTACCTGGCTTTCCGTGACAGGAGGATGAGATAGCAATGGTCAGAATCATCTTCCTGACCATGTGTAGATCCCCGGAATGTGGAATTAACTCAAGGAAATGAATGCTCCCCTGCATGTTTATAAAATTAAGCTGATGTCTCCCAGTGATAATTTTTAAAACTAGAATATGTGCTTCCGTCTTGATTTTTCATGTAGTTCTGAACAAAACGTGAATCTGATCATGAATTTATTTGTGACAAAAATATCATCCAGTATGCACACCGAGGAAATACCTCAGACAGGAGGGAAACGGGGACACACTCACAAGATTTGCTCATACAGTGTATGTACTTATTCATATAAAGATATTTTTTTAAAAATATCATCAAACCTGGGTCATAATAAAAGGAAGTATTTTAAGGATGGAAGAAAGAAAATTGGAGATGCAGCCATTTTTTGCACTGTATCAGCTCATGGATTTGTTTCTTAAGTCCTTAAATTAGTACAAAAATGTCCCAAATGATAGGGGATTGGGTTATCTACATTAGCTAATCTTTTGTGAAGTAGCAGAGGACCCATATGTCATGGAGTTCAAATCAAAGACTTCAGCCATTTGGTGAAAAGCAGCAAGGGAAGTCAGCTTTGATATGCTAATGCAAAATGAGTTATTCATGAAGAGGTTTTTACCCTGGACACTGATACCAACTCTAGCAGAGCAAATAGTTACCACACTCTGCTCCCTGCTTTCCTTGAGAATTAAGGGTGAAGAAAGAAAATGCTAATCTTTACTTTTGGAAACCCTAAATCATTAGGAAAACAATACATCTCTTGTTTTCATCTTTATTTCTAGGTATCACGTTTCATGCAATAATCTGTTTTCATTCCCTACGTGAACTTTCCTTTTACACACTGGATAGAATAACTGGGTGAACATTCTCAGTACCATTGTATGGATTGATGTCCACTCACATTAAAAAGATCAGATCTCTTCTAAATTGCTTTTGTGCATTTTACATGTGTTCATGGTGTGCATGCATGCACATATGATTGTATGTGTGTGGGTATACTGTGTGTGTGTGTGTGTGTGTGTGTGTGTGTGTGTGTGTGTGTGTGTGTGTAAAGGCCAGAGGACAACTATGGGTGATGTTCTTATATGTGCATTTTGCTCTGCCTAAAAAAAACTTTAAAATTATTAATAGCATACTTTATGTATATATGTATACATAAAAAGGCATGTGCATAAGGCCTATCTGCTACAGTAAGATCATGACATAGAAGTATAAATCCCAAATCAGAAAATAATAGGCAGTATTTGAAAAAAAAAACCGTGAAACTCAAATCTTCCTCACTCCAGTCATGATTAAGTAATGAGGACCCAGCATGAAACTTAAAAAAAGGGTGTCTTAAAAATAAAAAATAATCTATCAAAATATTTATTGCAAATATCTCAGTGAAAGGAAATTTTAAAATCTCTTCTACCTACAATCTTTGGGTTAAAAACTTCTGAGTATCTTCAATGTATGCATCAAATATAAATCATTATAAAACATATTTTTGCACCGTACTTTTCATACTGAAGTGCTTCATAAATTGATTTACACACACTGTGAGCTAAAATCATGTTAGTTCAGAAATGTGCTACACCCATTACACACAAGTTTATTGCATTTTATGAATTTCAGGATAGGCGGTGTCATCCCCAAATATAAGCAAATTTCATATACCGTTTTATGGCTTCATGAAAACAACATGGCGACTGGCTTATTCAAGTTTCTGCAACAAATCTCTACATTGAGTACATCACTAATTGAAATGTACATTTCAGCGTGATGAAGAAAAAAGAGGAAAAGTACAAACGAGGAGGTAATGAATGGGAGATGCATTACTTAGCATGAAATTTACTGGGTTGTCACCAAGTACAGAAAACCCATTTAGGTGTTCTAAGGGGTAATGGAACATACATCTCCGAGCTTTGATGTTTGTACACATTAACTTTCACTGACAGAACACAGGCACATCTGGATTTGGATATGTTCCTGAAGTGGCAAACCAACAGATGTGAGAAAACATATGGCCCACGTTCACTTCACAAATTCTGACAAGGATAGAATAATAGAAGCAGAACTAAAATTACTTAAATTCCTGAAAGAAGTACTTCACAACAGTATTATTACTTGTAGGAGAGTTTTCATAAGATCAGCATATACTGTACACAGGTTATTGTATTCATTGGTAGATTTATTATTCTGACACCATAAATGCCACTATAAGCTTCAATTCTTCACTGGTTGAGTTATGAGATGTTTCATTCAATCATTTACTCATTCATTTATTTATCCCTGAATTCTATATATGTGACTTTTAATTATTGCAAAATTCCTATATACTAGATGAAGTAACAGAATTCTTTATTGGTATTTTCTGTGATGTTCTTTTTTATTAATATATTTATTATGAAGAGTTATATACATTGTATGAGCAAGTCTTGAGAAGGTGCCCCCCATTTCTCTCCTCTCTTTCCCCTTCCCACTGGGGTCCCTCCTCCGTGCACATAGTGGATTTGTCCATAGGGTAAGGGGCTATGAATTGCACCAGAGGCAGCTAGTTATTTGTTTTCTTCTCCCATTGTGCATTGTTGCTGCGGGGGGCAATGTCTCTGGATATTCCCTCCTATCATTGTTCTTACATTCTTTCTGCCCCCTCTTCCACTCAGATACCTGAGACATGGTGGGGGAGTTTTAAGTCTGGTTTATTGTTGATATCTTATGTGTCTCTGGATTTCTGCCTGGTTAGGAGTAGTAGAATCCCTTCATAGAATAATTATATTATCCCAAACTAATTAATATTGATATATAAATGGTAAATAGATAATATTTAGCTATATAGATATATTAATTATATATAATTATTTATATATACTATAATTATATATATATATATATATATATATATATATATATATATATATATATATATATATATATATATATATATATATATATATATGTATATATATAATCTCCATGGTCATTGGGTTCTTAGTAATTTCTCATTCATCAAGAACTCAAAGGATGATTTGCCTATGTTTTGATCATATGAAGTATTAGTGTCGATGATGTATTTTTTTCTTTATTCACTCTCAAAAATTCAAGCTAAATGTTTAGACTTACAGAGGATAGCAGAAAACTAGTAGAATATTTATCAATCAAAGGATTTTTTGTATCACTAGGATATTTTTAGCACTCTTCAATATTGTTATCAAATTTGAAAAGCATACTTAACTTCTGTGCCCTTGTGTTTAATGATAGATGACATTGCTTTGAGTATGTATTTTCATTAATACATAAATAAAGCTTCACTGCTGAGGAATTTAATGTTCAAGTAAACTGAATGATGACTTTAAACTCATAAAATATTTGAGAGTTATAATGAGCTGACTGAATTACGGAACACTTTAATGAATTTAGATTCATTTGAAGTACTCATAGTACTTATCCCATGCTTTTGAAAAACTTTTATCCATATCATTTTATAGGAGACAGTATAGTAGGTTTAATGCTCTCAGTGTCAGGTTACTAGTTTGTCATCTGTTAGCTGCATGTGCTGAAACTTACCTTGTTGGAAAATAGCATTAGATGTATTAATCTTCTTATCTATCCATGTGTTCAATATGCATTTTGCTCTGCCTAAAAAGCGACTTTAATATTATTAATAGCATACTTTATGTATATTTTTACAAATAATAATACTACCATAACACATTTATTTATATTTTGATTTATACATTTACTTGTTACCTGATTTGTAAAAATGACTCTGCCATTTGAAATGTGCCTGATATCAGGCCAGAGTATCTTTAGAGTCAGGTTGAATATTGTAATTTCAAGATGAATATTAATCTTTACCATGAACTTTTGGTCATTTACCAGGGGGAAATTGATGACTCCCAGATGAATGGAAAGTTAGGTAATTTCAAGCAGATGAACCCACATGAATATATGAGAAGTGAAACAAATCACACATTCCCCAGTCAGTCTTAGGGGAAAGGAGACGTTCTACATATGGATAAGCAATGGTCATCAAGAAGCTAAGGATTATGACTTGTTTGCAACATCAAATAATTTTCAAAGTTCAGTTGGCTTTTAACCTTCCCAAACAGTTACGATTCTGAGACATAAGGGATCTAAGACATTGTTTTTGTAATGAGATCATTTCCTTTATTGTCATAATTTCCAAGTTACTTTGTCATAAAATATTGAAGAGAAATGCATTTCACAGGGCTGGAGATATAGTTAAGCAGATATTAGCACTTGCCTTACAAGCTGAAGGCTCAAGGGGGCCAATGACAGCCCTAGTTCGATTCCCTAGCAGTCATGTAGAGATCTCCTTATCCTATGTAAATTGGCAAATAGATTGCAGAAGTAAGCTGATGTGATCAATGCTTATGTTTTATGTCTGTCATGGTTTGATCCAGGTGTCCCCCACAAACAAATGAATGTGTTCTCAATGATCGATCCTCAGCTGATGGCAGTTTGGGAATTAGAACCTCACTTGAGCTGCGTTGTTGGGGTCAGGCTTATGGGGTTATAAACCAGCTTCCCCTTGCCAGTGTTTGGCACATCTTCCTGCCACTGTTTGCAGTGCTGTGGCAGAGGTGATATCCACCCCTCTGCTCATGTCATCATTTTCCCTGCCAAAATGGAGTCTCCCCTCGAGTCCATAAGCCTAATAAAACCATTCCTCCACAAGCCGCTTTTGCTTGGGTTTTTTTTTTTTTCTGCGCAGCAACTAGAAAGCTGACCGCAAAAATGTCAATATATTTAATTATGCCTGTTGGTTTTCTTTAGTCCATTATTGCCAGCATCTCTGCTTGGCACCAGCTTCTCAATACAATGATGGTAATTATCAACCCAACTAATACACAGCTGTAAATGAAGAATCATCCAACTCCATCACAGAATGTCAGAGAGAATTGAGCAATAATGACCTGTATCATTCATTCAAAGCTTTTGGAAAAAGTAACAGAGTAAATTGTAATTCAGTACTTTTGTAACAGTTGTTTTTGCAAACAATGTCGAAGGAGTTCTAATAACTCTCCTTGGAAGTCTTCACAGAAACCAGTACACAACAATAAATGAGATTTTCTTTTTTTTTAAAGCTTTTTTTTAATTTATTCATTTTCAAGCAGAGAGCTACAGAGAGAGAGAGAGAGAGAGGGAGAGAGAGAGAGAGAGAGAGAGAGAGAGAGAGAGAGAGAGAGAGAGAGAGAGAGAGAGAGAGAGAGAGAGAGAGAAACGCGAGCTCCAGGGCCACCACCTTGTGGTTCTGGTTTATGTGGGTTCTGGGGAATTGAACCAGGAGCCTTAGGCACTGGAGGCAAGTGCCTTAACTGCTGAGCCATCTCACCAGCCCAATAAATGAGATTTTCAATCATGAAACAACAAAATAGGGCTTTAACTTATTCTCCCAACAGTACAACTGAGACCATAGTTATCATTCAAAGTTCTAGAACCTACAGACTGAATGCTTCATCAATTTGAGAAAGTGAGACAGCTGCTTTACAATTAATTTCCTTCATTAGTATCCCAGGATTGCTGTACATACACACATGTGTAATACAGATAATTCTCTCCCAGAGATCCCTGTGGATCTTGTTCAATGACTCAAATGCATTCACTTGTCTCAGGCAGGCTTTCCTAAAAGATGTAATTTTTTAAAGTCCATTACACTCATTGTCCATTCATTGCACAACCTACTGAACTGCCATTTAAATAGAAAACTACTCAACTAAGTTTCTTTAGTTAATAAAAGATACTCCTTTGTGGTACAGGAAATAATTACTGTGTTACCTGTCAATTTTTATGCCACAAAGTATATATAAATTAAATTTCTGAAGTCAATTAAGTAAAGTAGGATATGTCTCATTAATCATAAAGTCAAAGTTGATGACTATTGATTTTGGTCAAAAAAACCTGGGGGTAAGTTTAAAATTGAAATGCATCAAGAACACATGTTTTTTTAATTGTGTCACTAACATTATAAAACAGCCCTATCATCGGCTCATCTTTCAAATCGTTCCTGATTGTGTCCGATTCTAGAATGTGGCCAAAGAATCATAACTAAATGAACTAGATGCCTTCCTTTGAATATTGGTCATCTCCATGATGCAGATGAAGAATCTAAACAAAACAAAAAAGCATGTGATAAATAGGAAATCAGGCCCAATCCTATGGTTTCTGACCTGTTTTCAATATATATATATATATATATATATAGTATTTGACAAATGACAGTATGTAGTCCTCTGAAGAAAATTACTTAAATAAGATGAGTGTTTGAATTTCATATGGGTCCTCACAAACCTCATTCTAGATCAAACTAACTGTCAGGTCAAAAGCCCAATTTTAATGGAACTCTGACTGATGATGAATTATATAGGTTAAATTTTTTTACCAATATATTTGCCAGAGGTTCTTTATTATGACCCACACTAAGAAGAGCAAGATATCCTTTCTTTCACTTTACAGAACTCAAACATTTTACAACAAGGGGCTAAGTGACGATTTCACAAAGTTTGGAAGTACAGCTCTTGAAAACATAAAAGTTCCAAATAAAAAATCTCAGATTTAAATTATCACTATGGAGTCAGTGAAATATAGGAAACTGGTTGATGAGTATTGGAGCTACTAAATATGCCTTGTGAAAAGGAAGACAATGTAGTTAAGTTCATCCCCAGCATAAGTATAATAAGAATTTATTTCTCAGGTTGACCAGCAGTCTAAGGATAAATTATTTGCAATGTCCTACTCAATTACTTATGTCACTAAATGCACACAACTGTATGTTATAAAGATTCTAGCAAATTAATTTTTAAAATTTATTCAAGACTTAGAAAGTACATGATAACTTGTGTTCATGAAACAACAACTTTTATGAAACAACAACAATCTTTTATGACTTTAATATTACTGCTTAGATGTCTGGAAGTTGCACATTCTTTGAGGAAACAAGGGCAATTTATTAGAATAAGAGATGAAATAACATGACTTTGTTGATATGAGTTTATATGTAAGAAAAGCATCACATAAGAAATACTGCCCTTATTTATGGATGAAGTTTTTTTATTATTTTTTGCCTAATTTTTAAAAAATTATTGTCCATAATGAGTTACAACATTTAGTGGGCAAACAATGAGTTGTTATTGCCAATTCCCCGCTGGATGAAGTTTTGAGAGGAATTTCATCCATTTGCCCAGCATAGCTATCTTCTTAAACATCTCATAGTATATTTATGATAATTATAAAGATGTGGTATAGTCACCTCAAATAAATTCATAGCTATTCTTTTCCACATCATTCTCTACATTTCTCCAACTCTTCATTTAGTATCAGCCCCCTGTCTCTGTAGAACTCTAATGTGCTGACAGGTCTGCTGGGTGTCAATACGTTTCTAGTTCTTTTAAGTGTTTTGAACTGTAGAAGTATTCCAGTTTGTGATAGTCTTTTTTAAAGAAAATCCCAAGTACCATTACTGACCTATAATAAGTACAAAGACTTCCAAACAGCATATATTACATAGGTAAATTTTTACTGTCTGAACACTTTCAGGCTTAATATATTCAACATCACACTCAGCTCCGAAAACAACTCTATGCTTCCACAAAAAAACTTATTTTGTTCCCTCTAGGATTAATCCTAGCTTCAAGTCATATTTTCAAATTTAAGACAGTATTTCATTTAATGTCTCTCGTTTCAAATGTTATTAGGCACGAGTAAATTAAATAAATTTGCTAAATGAGAAGGCAACTTTGGGAAGTCATGCTTTTATAAAGTAAAAAATAAAAGATCTGAATCATAAAAAATAGAATGTTTTTTGAAGTATTCCCATTTAAAACTATTTTGTTCTATTTCTCCATCACCAGGCTTCATTTTTCATATTTTCCCTTACCCGCCATAAGAATTGTCTTCACTGATAGATAATTCAATATATGAATTAAAACTAAAGATAGAGCACTTTTGAGTGGGCTACAAATTAATCACATCACAACTCACAGAACATTTAGTTGGAGGACTTTATGACAATACTTTATTCCTAATTTTAATAGCGCTGAATGTGAATTTTATTATTGGCGGCAGAAGGCTATTATGGCACTTCCCATTGCTCAGACATTAAACTAAGTATGTTAGTGATAGCAAATAATTTATTCCCCACGAAAAATAATGGGCTATCTAATGTCATTGCATATTTTAACAAGAGAATACTAATGTACAAAGAGTAGTTTAAGCATGACAGACAAATAAGAACGTTTTAAATATTTTGTTTTTGGAGATGTTTGAACATTCTTAAAATGATGCTATGGTCCGAATAGTTGTGATTCCTTAAAATTTGTGTTACCTACTAATCTCCAGTTTGGAGATACTCAGAGTGGAGTCATGGGAGAAAATGAGGTCATGAGAAGGTCTTAAGCATGAACTGCCAGTAACCTTGCTCATCTCTGCCATCAGGAAAGGTACAAGGAAAACATCACCTATCACAAGCCAGAGAGCTGGGCACCTCTAGGTACTGACTCTCCTACCTGTGTTGTGGTCCCAGACTTCATGATCACCAGACTCCTGAAGACTGTACTTGTACTGCTTATCAGCTATCTGAAATGAGGGTTTACTGAGAATAATCGAAATAAACAAAGGCAACTAAAAGAGGATTTTTGGTGCAGCAAAGGAGGATGATGCTACAGATTGTTGTTAAAATAAGACTATTAAAGAGCCTTAGTGATTTCCACGGAAAGGTATTTAGAATACTGTGAAAAAGCAGGAGACACTGTCATGAGATGCTTCCATGATTAGGCTCGACGTGAGTGTTAAAATGTCCTAGCCCGAGGAGAATGAGAACTTTAATAACTGTCAGAACCTGAGAGATTATTACAGAATAACATCAGATTATTACCTTCAATGGAAGATAAAGGAATGGACTTTTAAGAGTGACACCAAGTAAAACAAATTGTATTTATAAAGTATGATATTAAATCTAGAATTCACATTTAGATTTCTTAAAGTTTTGCCACTTTGGGGGTGATGAGAAAAATTAATTAAGGTAGATAATGTATTGGCATCCTCTCTCCAGCCATAAATGAGGAAAGATTCAATGAGGCTCTAGGCAAAAAATTGGAAATATGTTGTAATAATTGTTACATGTGTTATGGGAAAACCGACAAATTTAAAAAGAATATCATGTAAAACAAATAATATTCCTGTATATCAAAAGGATAATGTGATAAAAGTTTATTAGTACATGAATAAATATCATATGGAAACCTATGACTATATATATATATATATATATATATATATATATATATATATATATATATATATATATATATATATATATATATATATATATATATATATATATAATTAAATATATATGGCAATGATCAATTTTAAGAAAGATTAAGATGCCCAAAAATTAGATTTTAATGGCTAAAGTGTTTCTGCTTATTCTCTATAGAAAAGCATAATGATTTTTACATAAATATAAAATAACAGCATTACCAATTGGGTACTCAAACAAGAAGGAACGTTTAGTCTCTTCCCAGAGTCTTCAGCATAGGGATGGCATCTGATTCCTGAGAATGTGGTGAGTCACAGAGTAAGACACAGACCCAATGGTAAACAAATACACCCCACTTTCAGCTTGCCAACAATAGCTACACTTACCCAGGTACAGAGAAGAAAAGGCATTGGACTTAATAGGCCTTGGTGTTTTGCAATGCAAATGCAATGAATATACAAAAATCAAGTGAATATTGGTGTTGGTCTTTATTTTCTGTCTCTCTATCTATCTATCTATCTGTCTCTCTCACTCTCTCTCTCTCGTGTGTGTGTGTGTGTGTGTGTGTGTGTGTGTGTGTGTGTGTGTGTACTGTGGTGTTTTAGCATGGCTGAAAGAGAATGTCAAACAATATCAAGCAAGAAAAATCCTGTTACCCTGTTGTTCCCTTTCTGGATGACTAGCTTTCCATGGCTCCTGGATATTTGAAACCATACTTATGTGATGTTAGAACAGAAAAGGGTCTAACATGAGAATTCCATCATACTGTCTCCCAAGTTTTGTAAGAAGTCCTTTATTTTACAAACACTCTGGATGAAATACTTTTTCAATACTGAGTTGTGATAAATATATTAACTGGACAAATACTCTTCCTATATATCAAAAGGAAAATGTGATAATATTTTTTTCTTATTACATGAATAAAAACTGTCATATGGAAACCAACTATTATGCACAATTATATATATATATATATGAATTAAATATATATGCCAATGAACAATTTTAAAGTTGGTTAAGATGCCCATATTCTAATATTTCTCAGAGATTCTGGAAGTGGATACACTGTCAGTCTGGGTTTTTGTTAGTATCTCAAATGGCACCATGTTTATATATATGATGACCCAGGTATGTACTATACATATGCACTTTTATCTGTTTATACATGTTTTAGTTAGAGCTGGGAGAACTCCACCTCTCCATACGAGTGTGTTTTCATATTCAATTCGAAGGATCCTATTGTGGAAGTTAGCTCACCTAGATGAAAATGATCTTGCTAACTGTTTGTTCTCTGTCCCATATTCTTTACTTGGTTTCCCCACCAGTGTCCTTGAATTTGAGAAAACCATGTAATTCATGAGTGTCAGGACAATTTATTTACATCACAAGCGCATACTCCATTAGACTCCATGGACCCCGTATGGAAGTTGAGAATTTCTGTGCATTTCACTCCAAATCTAGACCTAATTTTATGCAATAGTCACAAGGACTGATCCAGATGACCCATGGAGGAGGATATCCAGCTGGTTGGGGATGGGGGAGGGGGAGCATCGGAGAATTGGGGATAACAACTCATTGTTTGCCCACTAAATAATGTAACTGATTATGGACAATGAAAAATAAAATAAATAAAATAAAAAATAAAAAAGAAATTATATTTCAGATACCCTTTCTTGTACGGGTGTCTCTCCACATTATAAATTATATCTTCCATAGGTAGAATAAGAAGTGGTATGTTTCAGGATTCCTTGTTATGAAAATAGAGCCAAATGGTAGCCTTCGTATCCAAAGAAGATTTGAAATGTGAAATGCAGACAGTATTGCAATAAGCTTTCATGTTCTGAAGCATATTGATATCTCTGTGGTGCATTTGCAGAAATGCTGCCTACCTGTGGTCTGGCTCCTGGTCTTTGGCTGCCTAATATTATGCTGTAGCTGAAATTATTTTTGTTGGGAAAAAATGTGGTATGTTTGACAGTTCACCTGGCTGGGCAGTACAATGTTTGATTTTCTGGACTTCCTGGAAATAACCACAAAATTGCCTGTGGCAGACTGGTTCTGAATCTAGGCAAAGGAAAAAAATAATAATTGTCATGTGTGTTCTATCCTGAGGTTGGCCAGAGGACTTAGCCATATGAGGATAAGGTAACTGTTTTTTTTTTCAGCCTGTTATGAATTAGTGCATTCTGTCTAGCGAATTCATTCCTCCTCATCCTGGTCTCAACTATATCTGTGTTTTCTGTTTATCTTTAGCTATGGTTGTACCTTGGGCCCCTTCACATTCATTGGCCACAACAAAACTTCATTTAATAAATATCAAAGATGGCACTGTGGTTATCACATTTCATGTGTGATGTTAGTTCCCCTCAATCAGTGATGTAGCTCTCTTGACAATCAATCAGTTCATTCTGAGAGCAGTCAGCAATCTGGATCAACTCTATGCCAAACTTAGTATGACTGAAGGCAAAAGAGATTTTCTACCCAAATCAGCTGGGATGAAACAATATCCTTCTGAGAACTAATTACTCAATGGGGATTAATACTTAGGACATGACTTTCAATTCTTGATCCCCACAGATATGTACCAAAATGCCTCCACAGATTTTTTTTCCTCTTTGAGGCTGTGCAGTATATTAAATTATGTGAGTGTGTGTGTGTGTGTGTGTGTGTGTGTGTGTGTGTGTGTGTGTGTGTGAATGTGTGCAGGTGAATGGACTCTGTGTGTACCTCATACAAGTTCATCCAGATTCCAGAAACAAGCAAGTATTTGCCCTTACCTAATTTGTCATCTGTGCATTTTCTTATAACAGGATCTCGCCCTCAATCCACACTTGTTTGGTACTAAGCCCCATTCTGTGCCCACATGAGGGCTGAGGTTACAGACAGGCAAGACTACACCCGCCTCTTTTACATGGGTTCCCAGAAATCACATATTAGTGGTTTCCAGC
>PVHP010010798.1:35341-47431 GCA_004024765.1 Zapus hudsonius | reverse complement strand
AGTCGTGGTGGATGAGTATTAAGGCTGCTTTAAGGTTGTGAGCTTAGAGGTCTTTGTGTCAAAATCATTGGTTTCTGTCTCACTGGCTTATCCTGTGTTGATTTAATGGCTGTGGCTGTGGGCCCCTTGTTCATCCCATCATTCTCTGCGGGGTTCCATTTGGATCCTCCACGATATGACTGTGGTGGGTCCTCTCTTGTGAAGGCTCAGTATTGATAGTATTCAGGTAGCCTGGTTGATTAGTTATTAAGAAGGTTTTCATTAAATTTGTCTAAGTATAAGGAAAGTTTTAGGTACAATTTGACCTATAAAAGCACATTTTAATTTTTTTAATTAAAATATTTTATTTATTCATTTTCAAGCAAAGAGATACAGAGAGAGAGAGAGAGAGAGAGAGAGAGAAAGAACCAGGGCCACCACCTTGTGGGTCTGGCTTATGTGGGTCCTGGGGAATTGAACCTGGGGCCTTAGGCACTGGAGGCAAGTGCCTTAACTGCTGAGCCATCTCTCCAGCCCAACATTTTAATGTTTAATTTTTTTTTTTTTTAGGGAATGATACTTTTGGTTGTTTTTGCTATTATACAGTTAATGTAAACTGTAGCTTTAACTATCCTATGACCCATTTTTACTAAGTGAACAAAAATTTAGTATATTTTGTAGACTAGTGGAGACAAGTCAAGCTAAATTATGCTTAAAACTTTTTGTGACTTAATGTTCTATCAACTTCC
The DNA here is from genome assembly GCA_004024765.1 of Zapus hudsonius. Lineage (NCBI taxonomy): Eukaryota > Metazoa > Chordata > Mammalia > Rodentia > Dipodidae > Zapus > Zapus hudsonius. The sequence goes on along the minus strand of PVHP010010798.1, from coordinate 46,703 downwards.
TAAATTTCTCTGATAGAATATGTAATGGAGGCTAGGTGTGGTGGCGCATGCCTTTAATCCCAGCACTCGGGAGGCAGAGGTAGGGGGAGGCAGAGGTAGGAGGATCGCCGTGAGTTCAAGGTCACCCTGAGACTATTTAGTGAATTCCAGGTCAGCCTGGGCTAGAGCGAGACCCTACCTCGAAAAACCAAAATATATATATATATATATATATATATATATATATATATATATATTTATATATTTATATATAAATATATATATAATGGAGGTTAAGAGAGAAGCAGGAAAGGTATAACAAGAGAAAGGGAAAGAAGAATTAAGTGAAAACAAAGTACCTGAAACTAATCTCATATCATAATGTAAGTGAAGAGAAGATTGCAATTTCTAAATCTAGTTATTTAGAAACACAATACAAGAGGAAAAAAAAACCAGAATAATTCACAAGATCCAGGAGGTTTAAAAGCCTGGTAGCTCTTCACTGATACATTTTTCCTTTTCCCTACTTTAGAACTTTTCTTAACAGAAGAAGATCAAAAGAAACTTCATGATTTTGAAGAGCAGTGTGTTGAGATGTATTTTGATGAAAAAGATGACAAATTCCATTCTGGGAGTGAAGAGAGGATCCGAGTCACTTCTGAAAGGTTTGTATGCTCTTTAATCACAACTAATTATGTTTCAATAGCTTCTGTTAACATTTTTTATACATTCTTACTGTTTTATTTTCCAAATTTAATTTGAAAGAGTTTTATATATTGAAATGACAGTTTAGTTCTTTATTTGTTTGTTTTTTCATTTTTCAAGGTAGGGAGGGGCTTGCTCTAGCTCAGGATTAAAGGCATGTACCACCATGTCCAGCTCAATTCTTCACTTTTATTAATTTCAATAACTTAGTAGATCTCCTTTAAGAAAAATTATTTTGGCTGGGGATCAAACCAGGGACTGCATGCGTGCTAGGCAAGTGCTTGTACCCCTGAGCTTCATCCCGAGCACTTTTGATGCTTTTTGATTATAGTTATAGAGGATAGAGAATCACTGATGATCTTAACTGTTCAAAGAGCAAAACTGTCATTATTTGAAAGTTCTTATTTGTTTCCATTGGTTTTACTACATTACAGAAGCATATGGTGTTTGTGTACAGTAATGGTAGTCCTGTTAACTTTTTATTGACAGCTTCCATAAATATAAATAATATGTCATGATCATAATCATAATTCCCCAAAATACTTTTTGAAACTTTGTATTTTATTGTGATAGGATTAGCACTGCATCCTGAAAGATATAGTATATTTTGCATAAACAACTTATAAAATTCTCCCAATCTACCAACACTTATTAAAACCACAAAAATAATTTCTCCGTTAACTTTAACATTTAAAAAAAACTTGCTTCTCCTCCTACAGAGTGGAGCAGATGTGCATTCAGATTAAAGAAGTTGGAGATCGTGTCAACTACATAAAAAGATCGTTACAATCATTAGATTCTCAGATTGGCCATCTGCAAGATCTTTCAGCACTGACAGTAGACACATTAAAAACACTCACTGCCCAGAAAGCTTCAGAAGCTAGCAAAGTTCACAATGAGATCACACGAGAATTGAGTATTTCTAAACATTTGACTCAAAATCTTATTGATGATGGTCCTGTAAGACCTTCTGTATGGAAAAAGCACAGTGTGGTAAATACATTGAGCTCTTCTCTTCCTCAAGGCGATCATGAAAGTAATAATCCTTTTCTTTTTAACATTTTTATGAAAGATGAAAAGGACCCTCAGTATAACCTATTTGGTCAAGATTTACCTGTAATTCCCCAGAGAAAAGAATTCAACTTTCCAGAGGCTGGTTCCTCTTGTGGTGCCTTATTTCCAAGTGCTATTTCTCCTCCAGAATTAAGACAGAGACGACATGGAGTAGAAATCTTAAAAGTATTTAATAAAAATCAAAAAGTAGGTAGTTCACCTAGTAGTACACCACATCTGTCATCCCCACCAAATAAATTTTCTGCCAGTACCCCATCCCAGCCAAGTTGCAAAGGCCACTTAGAAACTGTAACCAAAGATGAAGAGATGTTTTGCTATAAAGCTGCAGAAGGAGATAATACAGAATTTGGAGCATTTGTAGGTAAGTTTGGCAAACTAAATGTCATAATTGTTTTTACATTAGACATAAAAAGTAACTCTTAGAAAAAGTAATAAAGTAATGAATAAATATGTGCTGCATAACAAGTGGACTATCTTGTCATATCAGTATGAGCTTTTTAAAATATTTCTGAAGAGCCTGTATGTGTATGTGTGTGTCTGCGCACGCATGTGTTCATATGTGAGTGCATGTGTGCATGTGGCATAGCATGTATGCAGAGGTCAGAGGACAGCTTTTATGTTGGTCCTGGCCCATCTACCTCATTTGATGCAATTTCTTGCTCTCGATTTATATTCTGTTCTTTGCTTGGGCTCACTGCAAGCTTCTGGGAATTCCTCCTTTCACTGCCTCTCATTTCACCATCATTGTGCTACAATTACACAAGCCCACCCACAGCTTCCAGATTGTCATATAGGGTCTGGGCATTGAACTCAGATATTCCAGCTTAAGCAGTGAGCACTTTATTCACTAAGCCATCTCTCCAACCCAGTCTAAACATTTTTAAAGGAATCAGAAGTAGAAATCAGTTGAATTGGACAATCGCCATAAACCTCTTGGTGTAGTTTACTATATAATAAGCTCGCTTGAGCTGTCTTGTGAATTGGAATATATCTTCAATTGAATTCAGTCAACTCTTGAAAGGACTGAATGATTTATAAGTATTAGATGCTCAGGGAACAATAGGAAGGTATACAGAGATTAGAAGTAGTTGGCAGAGAGCCAAGGCCAGTGTATAATCAGGACAATTTTGAGAATGAAAGGTTACACTAATGATAATTACATTAGATCAACAGAGAAACCAGTAGTTTACTTGGAAATCAGTTCATTCCTACATTCCTTAACAAAAGGAATGTGTTGGGTATTGTGGCCATGTGAAAATCATAGTGTGCTTATACAAACGTAGGTAGTGGCCAGTGTGAGCCCGGAGCAGTCAGGAGACACACACATGAGACATGAAAGGCTGCTGCTAGCATAGCATGGCATTCTGCTTTACAGTAAAACAGAAATGCACTACCTGATAAGTATTGTATAGTAGATTTTATTTTTTATTTCCAATTTTTTTTTAAATATTTTTTTATTTATTCATTTTCAAGCAGAGAGATACAGGAGAGAGAGAGAGAGAGAGAGAGAGAGAGAGAGAGAGAGAGAGAGAGAGAGAGAGAGAGAGAGAGAACCAGGGCCACCATTTTGTGGGTCTGGCCTATGTGGGTCCTGGGGAATTGAACTGGGGGCCTTAGGCACTGGAGACAAGTGCCTTAACCGCTGAGCCATCTTCCCAGCCCTTATTTCCAATTTTATCAGGTATCATATACTTTGTATAATTGTATTGCTGCACTTTTACGTGGATAATAGCACAGTATCTTTGTTCATATCATTACCTACACAAACATGAGTTGTAAGCATCACTAGGCAAGGGCGTTTTCAGCTCCATTATAATCCCACAGAAATATTGTAGATGAAGTTTATCATTTTTAGGCATTAGCATGAGATGGAATCTTAATAATATTTGAAGAAAATAAAAGGTGGGCTAGAGAGATGGCTCAGGGAATAAGGCACTGCCTCCAGTGCCTAAGACCCAGGGTTCAATTCCCCAGGACACCCACATATGCCAGACCCACAAGGTAGTGGCCCTGGTGCGCTCGCGCGCTCTCTCTCTCTCTCTCTCTCTCTCTCTCTCTCTCTCTCTCTCTCTCTCTATCTCTGTTTGAAAATGAATAAATAAAATATATTTTTTAAATATTTTTTATTTATTCATTTTCAAGCAGAGAGAGAGAATGCACCAGGGCCACCACCTTGTGGGTCTGGCTTATGTGGGTCCTAGGGAATTGAACCCAGGGCCTTAGGCACTGGAGGCAAGTGTCTTAACCACTGAACCATCTCTCCAGCCCTAAAATATTTTTTTAAAAAAGAAAATAAAAGGTTTTATGATTCCCCTAATGGCACAATATATCTGTTATTTCACCAATCAAATACATGTCTATATTGCGGTCTACTCAGTTAAATATCAGGGGCTGGGGAAATGGCTTAGTGGGCAAGCTCATACTTGTGCAAGTATGAGGACATAACTTTGTTCCCCAATACCTATGTAAAAAAAGTTAGGCGTGACCATGCATGCCTGTTACTCCAGTGCTGAGGAGGAAGAACATAGGAGAATCACTGGAGCCCACTAGTATCTAGTCTGACCAAAATTGGCTTCTCAAGATTCAGTTATAGATTCTTTATCAAAGAAATAAAGCAGAAGGATTACAGGGGTATGCTATCATATCTGGCATTTTACATGGGTCCTAGAGATCTGAACTCAGGTCCTCCTGCTTGCATGGCAAGCACTTTACTTCTAAGCCATCTCCCTAGCCCCCTTAACCTATTTTTTTATTATTTTCTTTTTTTTAATCAGTAAAGGCTTTGTACAATTCATGTGTAGGTACCATCGTTTCCCTGATCCCTGCCCCCATTCCACTGAGGGCCAAGCCCCTCTTGATCTATTCTTTGAATATTATTTATTTATTTATTTATTTATTTATTTATTTATTTTGTAAGCAGAGAGAGACAGAGACAGACATGGAGAAAGAGAGACAGAATGGGGGCAAACAAATTCCAGATACATAAACTACCTTGTACATCGGGGTTTACATGGGCACTCAACTCGTTTGGTTTTACAGGTGAGCTCCTTAACTGCTGAGCCACCTCTCCAGCCCCCTCTTGATCTATTTTTAAAACATGCATTTTTAACCTGGTTGTTAAAAGTGGGGTGTATGTATATGTAGCTTTTTCAAACTTTTTTTTTTATTAGACAGATAATGGCATGCCAAGGCCTCTTGACCTTGCAAACGAACTCAAGGCACATGTACCACTTGGTGTGTTTAACTTTACATGGATACTGGGGGATTAAAACCCAGGCCAGCAGGCTTTGAAAGCAAGTGTCTTTAACCGTTCAGCCAACACCTCAGCCCTGTGTAGCTTTTTTATTATTACTAGTAAGAATATTCCCCTTAAAAATTTCAAGCCATTCATTTATAAAGAGCCCTGAAACTGACTTACAAATTATGGCCAGGATCTTGGCAAATATTTTCATTATTACTTACCCAGAAAGCTAAGGGAGAGTATTCAAAGCCATCAAAACTTCTTGAAACAAACCAACCATAAATAAGTGTTTTTAAGACTTTTTAGGCTTTGTCATTCTAGTAGGTAAAAAAATTTAATTGCAACTCTTTTTGTCGTTGTAACTAAGGACACAGAGATAGTATGGACTTGCAGAGGTTTAAAGAAACATCAAGCAAAATAAAAGAGCTATTATCTGTAAGTAAATCCTTATAACAGAATAATTGAATGCAATTCTTTTGTGACATTTAGTTTGAAATAGAGTTAAACTTTTTTCAGTGGAAAAAAATAGTTTTAGCAGACTATGATTACCTCACATATTTGAAGCTACTCAGTTTGAAAAAGAAGAGAAACAATTGAGTAGCATAAAAATGTGTGAAATAGTCAAGCATGGTGGTGCATGCATTTAATCCCAGCACTTGGGAGGCTGAGGTAGGAGGATCACCATGAGTTTGAGGCTACCCTGAGACTACATAGTGAGTTTCGGGTCTGCCTGGTCTAGAGTAAAACCCTACCTTGAAACCCCCCCCCCCAAAAAAAAATTTTTTTTGAAGATGTGCTTCTTGACAAAAATATATTTCTGATGGTTTCATAAATTATTTGTAGCTAATTAGCACCTTGAGGGTAGTAATGTGGCTACACCAAGATAATAAGTGTCTAGAAATGTTTATGCTTTTCTATCTCTTAAGGAATTTATATTGCAGAATGATCAAATGACAAATATAGGGGAAATATTTTCCTAGAGATGAAAAGGAAATAACAATGACATAAGAATTTCTATGAATTATTGCTCCTCATATAATTCAGTTAGGTCATTGCTGTCTTGATATGCTGCATATTACCCTACATGTAAAAGGCAGATTCAAATATATTTTAATATTTATAGTAACATTTATACATTTGTATTAGTGTAGAGTCTGATTAAAGTAATATACTAAATTGATTAGCTTAATTTCTACCAACTAGATATTGTAAACTTGGAATTTAATTGACAAGTATATGCAATTTGAGAAATAATATGTGGGTTTGTTGTATTTGCCTTAAAGTTTGAAAATGTTTAAATGGTTTTCTTGCCTCACATAGGAGCAACAGGATGATGTGAAAAATACACTTGTGGAGTATTCAGAGGTGCCTAAATATAAGGTAAATTCTCATTAGTATATGTGAGAGTCAGGAACTCAGAAGCATACACAACATACCTTTAGATGGAGGGAAGTGGGTTTAATGGGCCTGTCCTAAGATTTTGCTTTACAGTTTCTTCTTTCTCCTTTCTTTTCTCAAGGCATTCATTATATAATACCTTTCCCAAATTACTGGATGTAATTCATTAGTTTATCTGGAAAGGGGGTAAATAGAAGAAAGTGAAGTAAATTGGCTGTTACATTTTATAGCTAGAATGGTTGAAACAAATATTTAGCTAAACATCATAGCTGACCTTGATTAAGGATTTTCTTGCTGTTGTTAGTTTTGTTTGTTTTGTTTTTTGTATTACAGGGTATTGAGCCCAGGGCCTTGTGCATGCTACGCAAGCACTGTAATCACTAAACTATATCCTTAGTCCTGAACTGACCATGGAATTACCCTTCCAGAAATCAGAATGCAATAGAAATTGGTGAACAAGGGAATGTTTTGTCAGCAAATACAAATTGGACAATTGTGTAGGAATTTGGAAAAGTCTGTTTATGGTCTTATGATTTCATGAGCTTGGATGAATTCTAGTGCCAAATGTCAAAATTCTATGTTTATTTTTTGTGTGACTGCACATATGGAGGCCACAGGACAAACTCCGATGAGACAAGGTCTCTCATTAGTCTCAAATTCAGTCAATTAGACTGGATGGCCAGTGAGCCTCAGGTATCTGCCTATCTTTACCTCCACAGCTCTGGGATTACAGTCCCAGCTTCTTTTTCATAGGTTCTGGGGATCAAATTCGGGTCCTCATGTTTGTACAGCAAGCACCTTATCAACTGTGCTCTCTCCCCAGCACTAGAAATACTTGCTAAGCCATTAAAGCCAACAGAGCTTTCATTCAGATCAATGCAAAAGCTTCCGGAACCTCCTAGAAGAAATAATCCCCTCCAAATCAGTATATCAGTGTGTCAGTAAATGTAAGATAATAAATAGTAGATTTCTTCTTTTTCTTTTTAAAATAATAATGGATCTGGTTTTCCCCCGTAGTGTTCTGTATTTTCCCAAATTTTGGTGAAGTTGTATTTACATAAAAAGTATTCATTCAGATGGATGAGTCATTTCATATAGTTTTTGAGATTCACATTGAAGAAAATAACTAAAAATAACTAATATACTTTTTATAAAGTCCAAGTGGATAAGTATATTGAGCTAAGTAGATCAAGAAACTTACTCAAAACAATGCGTTGAAGTTAAAAAGTTTTAAAATGTATGTGTATGTGCAATTTATGCAGAGCAATATTCCTTCTGAAAACACTTTGAAGCATGTGGCTCCTTGTACTGGGTATACTACGTGTCTCAAGACGTCCTCTTCTCTTCATTCAGAACAAGGTGACTATTTTGACTATGAATTCTGGTAGCAAACATGTATGTTTAAGCTTTAAATATATTGTATATTTGTTAAAGACATTGAGGCTAAATGATCTGGGAGTTGATAAAGATTCTGGTTGATAATTACTGCTGTAACCTTGGGAACAAGTCATGTAATCCTAACATTTAATCTGCTAATGTGAAATACAAAGACTTGCCCTTAAAAATATTTATATTTTAGCTTTTACAATTTGTATCTGTATCATTTATTCAGCAGGTATTTTTCTAGTTTAATTTGAAACTAGCTGGTACATTTGTTGGCTTAAGATTAAAATACAATACATATTGAGGGGCTGGAGAGATGATGGTTCAGTGGTTAAGGCACTTGCCTTCAGTGCCTCAGGCCTGGAGTTTGATTCCCCACTACCCACATAAGCCAGACCCCCAAGGTGAGGTGATGGCCCTTATGCGTGCATGCGCTTTCTTTCTCTCTCTCTCCTTGAAAATGAATAAATTTTTTTTTTTTTTTTTGGTTTTTCGAGGTAAGGTCTCGATCTAGCCCAGGCTGACCTGGAATTCACTCTGTAGTCTCAGGCTGGCCTCGAACTCACAGCGATCCTCCTACCTCTGCCTCCCAAGTGCTGGGATTAAAGGCGTGCGCCACCACGCCCGGCTAAATAAAATATTTTTTAAAATAAAAAAATACATATTAAAAAGTCTCTACCTCTCACTCCAACCTCACATATGTATAACCACTATTATTTTTATCTGCCTCTAGAGGTGTTATGCTTATGCAGTCATGAATACTATTTTTTTCTACCTATCATCATTTACACAAAAGATAGCATATTATACTTGTTGCTTTGCACCACTGATTTTTCGCAGCCTATGTCAGGGTGATATTTCTATATCAAGCTTTTTTTTTTTTTTTTTTTTTTTTTTTTGAGACCAGGTTTCACTGTTAACTCAGGCTGATCTCAGATTCCTGGGTTCAAGCAGTCCTCCTGCCTCAGCCTCCCCAGTAGCTTGGACTACAGATATGTACCACTACCTGGCTTTGAATTTGTTTTTTAGTCTAAATTGTATATGACTATACTTGAAAAGTTGAAAAATTACAAAGGGATCCTTTACAAAGACTACTTTGTCCCTTTCACCATCACTTATTTTTTGTTGTACTAAAGTCAGCTGTATATATCCTGACCAAGTTGGTCTTGTTGCAGGAGTTGGCTTAGCCATCAAAAAAAATTATTGGGCCAGGTGTGGTGGCACATGCCTTTAATCTCAGCACTTGGGAGGCAGAGGTAGGAGGATTGCCATGAGTTCAAGGCCAACCTGAGACTACATAGTGGATTCCAGGTTAGCCTGGGCTAGAGCAAGACCCTACCTCAAAAAAAAGAGAAAAATAAAATCATTGGGACTGGAGAGATGGCTCAGCAGTTAAAACACTTGTCTACAAAGCTTAACGACCAGAGTTCAATTCCCCAGTACCCACCATGTAAAAGCCTGATGCACCCATACTCTCTGTCTGTCTCCTATTTCTCTTTGTTTGCAAATAAATAAAAACATTTTTTAAAAAGCTGGGCAAGGTGGCGCACACCTTTAATCCCAGCACTGGGGAGGCAGATGGAGGATCACTGTGAGTTCAAGGCTATCTTGGACTAGAGTGAAACCCTACCTCAATAAAACAAAATTATTTTGGAGGACCATGGCTCAGTGGTTAAGAGCAATTGTTGCTTAAGCTTGAGATATGAAAACATCTCTGGCCAGAAGCCACCAAGTTTGACTCACTAGAACCCACGTAAAAAGCTAGTTGTAGCTACTATGTCTTTCATTCCAAAGGGGACAAAAGAAGACAGACACCAAAGAATCACTGAGAAGGCAGAAACTGGAGACTAGTTGGGGCTTGCTGATGGACAGTAGCTCCAGGTTGAGGGAGAAACCCTGTCTCAAGGAAATACTCGGATGAGCAACAAGAGAACACTTGGTGTTCTCCTGTCTTCTGAAGGCACGCACATGGGGAATATGCATCTTCATGCACACATAGTATATACACAGAAAAAAAATATTTATATAATTACTACAATGCATGAAAGTAGCAAATTAAAGCTTTAACATCATAAAATAGTTTCAGTAGCCACCGAAAAGGCATTTGACGAAATTGAACATTTAATCGTAACTAGAATGGTTAATTAGTAATGTAAAAATACAGCTCCTTAATCTCAGTAAAGGGCAATTAAAACCTCATATTTCATAGTGATGTACTGAAAGCTCAAGATGGGAAATAAGACAAATTCTGACTGACTACCATGTGTCCTAGTCATAGAAGTAAAACCAGTAAAAGGAAAATGTAAAGTGTCTATATTGAAATACATTTTTAGTAAGAAATTTATATACATCAAAATTTAGTGCAGTGAACTTTTTTAAGTCTTAAATATATATTTATTGTCCATAATGAGTTACATTATTCAGTGGGCAAACAATGAGTTGTTATCCCCAATGCCCCCCTCCCCATCCGAACTTTTTTTTTAAACATTTTTATTTATTTGAGAGAGAGAGGCAGACAAACAGAGAGAATAGGAACACCAGGGCTTCCAGCCACTGCAAATGAATTCCAGATGCATGTGTCCATGTGTCCTCTTGTGCATCTGACTTTATATGGGCACTGGGGAATCGAACCTGTGTCCTTCTGGATTGCAGCCAAATGCCATAACCGCTAAGCCATCTCTTCAGCCCAATGTGCAGTGAACTTTGAGGGGCTTGGTTCTGTCTTTTCTCAGCTATGTCCAGGTCATACTGATCTGATTATGGAAACTATCTAGTTCCCCAATTGTATAAACATTTCTTTAATGGATATTCATTGAGCTCCTAATATGTCCTAGGCACAAGAATAGTACTGGGCATTCCTAGATGAATAAAATACAGCCTCTTTTGCTTCTTACTGAGTTTTCAGAATAAATTGAATAATTTGCTTGGATTGAATAATTTGGGGAATTGTGTGAGCAAACTGTAACTTTTGTGTCAGCTTTGGTGGAGAAAGGATTATTTTACAAAGGTTAGACTATGCCTAGAAATACTTAATCAATATTTGTCTGACTGGTTTTTTTTGTTTTTTTGTTCTTTTTTATTATTGTTGTTCTTACTGTTTTTCAATTTTTTCCTTACAGAAAGCAGTAGTAGAAGGCCGTCTGTAGAAGGCACCCCTGAAATAGATTCCAAATCAGCTTTGCTACCGGTTTGTACATTTCATTTAAACAAGTAACGTTATTAACATACAAAAAGAAAGGTTTAGGGCTAGAGAGATGGCTCAGTGGTTAAAGGTACTTGCTTGCAAAGGCTGATGACTGGGTTTGATTCCTCAGTACCCATATAAAGCTATATGCTCAAAGTGGCACATGCATCTGAAGTTTGTTTTCAGTGGCTAGAGGCCCTGGTGTGCCCATACATGTTTGAATAAAAACTAAGTCTGGGGCTGGAGAGATGGCTCAGCTGTTAAGGCACTTGCCTCCAGTGCCTAAGGCCCCAGGTTCAATTCCCCAGTACCCACATGTGCCAGACCCACAAGGTGGTGGCCCTGGTGCTCTCTCTCTCCCTCCCTTTCTCTCCCCCTCCCCCTCCCCCATCTCTCTC
>PVHP010010798.1:5509-35241 GCA_004024765.1 Zapus hudsonius | reverse complement strand
GACTTTATAGCTAGACTGCACTATATTGTGAGAGCCTGTCTCAGAAAACAAAAATATTTGTTTTATTTTTAAAATCATTTAAACTTGGGTCATAGCTCAGTTAGTAAAGAGCTTGCCTCGTGAGCATGAGGACCTTAGTTCCATCTCCAGTACCCATATTAATGCCTGGTGAGGCACATGTCTATAATCCCCATGCTGAGGAGTTAAAGACAGACCCCCTGGAGCTTACTTGGCAGCCAGTCTAATCTAATTAGTGGAATTGAAGCCAGTGAAAGAGGTGGATGGCATATCTGAGAGTGACCTTCATGATCATTCACACCATGTGTACCCAAGCAAAACAAAATTTGTTTCAGTGTGAAATAGAGTGTGTCAATAGAGCTTCACAGTAATGAGGCCTGCTTTCTTGGAGGATCTGTGCTGAATCACAAGTTTATAATATTAGAACAAAGTATGTTGACTTCATAACTCCAGAAACTCATGGAAGTTACTTTACATAGACAATATTAGATGTCTAAAAATTTAAGATAGAATTTTGTTCATAAATCATAAAATCTGTTAACAATGATTAAAAGTAAAGGAAAAGGTTGGGCATGGTGGCACACACTTTTAATCCCAGCACATAGGTGGCTGAGGTAGGAGACTCACTGTGAGTTTAAGCCTCAGCTAGAATGAGACATTGCCTCAAACAAGAAAGGGAAAATATAAGACACTAGGTATGGAAAAGATACTACCCAAAAGGCTAGAAATTTTTTAAAAATTTAGAAATAAAAGATAAATACTTCATGGGTGTAAAGACACATGCCTGTAATTCCAGCACTTGGTAGGCAGAGGCAAGAAGATTATAAATGTTCTAAGTACATAGGCAGCTGAGCTGCATAGCACGCTTCAGTTCCTATGACCCTGCCTCATAAAAAAGAAACAAAAAGACAAAATGCTCTGTGAGAGTTAAGTAATGGATAAGGCAAAAGGCAGAATTTCTAAATTGAACTGGAATACAACCCATAGGCAAACAGATTTAGATGGAAAAATTAAAATGAATGATATGAAAAATACACCTAATTGAACATGCGAGTACAGAAAAATGGAAGGGATAAGGGAAATGGATTAGAATTTTCTAAATTCATGAAATATATAAGAATTCGAATCCAGAAGTATGAGTCCCCAACTAGGGTAACTACAATCAATTGTTCTTCCCTAGAAACATGACAAGTTTTTAGAGTAAAAACCACATGCACATGCGAACAAAAATGGCTACAATGGAATGTGCCTACATATCTTTAGTACTTGTCTTTGAGTATTTAGTTCACATGATTTGTTTTTACTTCAGTGTTCTTTTGGCAGGGAACATGTATATTTTCAGATAATTAGATCGTCAGCAGAAAAGCCAGATGTAGTGGCACACACCTTTAATCCCAGCACTTGGGAGGCCAAGGTAGGATGGCTGTGAGTTCAAGGCCAGCCTGAGATTACATAGTGAATTATAGGTCAGCCTGCACTAGAGCAAGACTCTACCTCAAACAGCCCCTTCCCCCAAAAAAAGATTGTTACCAGAAACCAAGAATTGAATAACTAGGAAAACTGTTATAGGAAATAACACTTCTAAATTTGCTTATTCAACTTTGCCATTGTTAAATGTATTTATTATTTGATTATTTTAAAAGTGTTCAGGGGGACTGGGGAGATAGCTCAGTGGTTAGCACAAGAGCCTGAGACCACGAGCTTATTCTTCAGCACATAAACAGCTGGGCGTGGTTATGCAGGTCAGTAATTGCAAACCTGCAGGAGAGCAATAATGTGGGAATCACAGACCAGAGAATTGATGGGGATTTATTACTGGGCAGCGGAATGGGGGGGAGCCAGGGGAGATAGCAAAGACAGCAGCTGTGGGTTGAGTGAAACACTATCTCAAGGAAATAGGCCTATTCATGAAAAGAGAAAGACATGGTGTTCTCTGGCTTTGGCACACATCCTCATAGGGCTCAGGCATCTGCGCACACACATTAAACATACCACATCCAAAAAGTATTCGGTTGTGTGAGACAAGGACTTCACATTAAATTTTTAGCCTTTCATTCATTTTTACTGGCATAGGTTAATTACGTATAATGTGTTTTATAGATGAAATTTTTATACATATATAATAATATTATATCATTTCCCCCCCCCCATTACCCTCTGTTGTTCCCCTCCTACTATTCCCAACTAGTCCTTCTACTTTCATGTTTATGGGTTTTTTTGTTTTGTTTTGTTTTGGTTTGGTTTTTTTGAGGTACGGTCTCGCTCTAGCCCATGCTGACCTGGAATTCACTATGTAGTCTCAGGGTGGCCTTGAACTCATGGCAATCCTCCTACCTCTGCCTCCCAAGTGCTGGGATTAAAGGCATGCGCCACCACACCCGGCTTCATGTTTATGTTTTTGTGGTGATGTAATAAGACTAATCAGGACTGCCCACAGGATCCTGGGTTTTGTTTTTTTTTTTTTGGGGGGGGGGGTGGGTGTTACTTACAGCTCCTTCCCAAGAGCTGTGCCACTAAGGAATCTGTCTCTTCCTCCCTTATTGACCATTGACTGCCCGTAGATAGTCAAGAAGGGTTGGGGGCTTCATGGGCCCTGCCTGCTTCCCATGACAGGATGTTGACAGGCACAATCTTGAGCAGATCTTTTTAAAAAAAATAATTCTCTTAATTTATTTGAGGAGTAGGCACACCAAGGTCTCTTGCTGCACACGAATAAAAGATGCATGTGCCATATTGTGCATCTGGCTTTATATAAGTACTGGGGAACTGAACCTGTTTTGCGAACAAGGACCTTTAGCCACTGAGCCATCTCCCTAGCTTTGGATCTTATACTGGTAATCACAACTGCTGTGAGATTAAGATTGTGATGTCATGCTTCAAAGACAGTGTTCCACAACATCCCTACCTCTGGCTCTTAGATTCTTCCCACCCCTCTTCCACAATACACCTTGGGGTCTTAGGTGTGGGGCTAAGCACTCAGCAGTTGCTTGTTCTGAGCATTTTGACCAGTTATGACTGCAGTCACTGCTGCCCACTGCAAAAGGAGCTTCTCTAATAAAAGCTGACAGCAGCACTAATCTTGTGTGCATACACATTTTACTTAGAAGACAGTTTGATGGGCACCTCATGTCCATACAGCAGTAGCTTGCCCATGAGGACCTATGACCTCTCCAGCCACAGGCTTTGACTAGGTTTACAGTATCAAAAGTGCATTCCCTCCTATGGAGGAGCCATCAACTCCAATCAGAAAGCACTTGGTTGCCCCACTACTGACTCCCCATGATGTATCAGCTCTTTATTTTTTAAGAAATACTAAGAAACAAAACAGTGTTGAAATGTTAATATTGATTCTGGGAAAGTGCTTCATCTAGATTTAAGTTTTGTGTTTGTTTTTGACTAAAGGATTGGTTACAAGATAGATCAACAAACAGAGAAATGTAAGTATGTCTTCTCTCATTGTCTTTTTCTTCTCTTGTGTTACTCTTTAGCATTCCTTTGATTATTGTCATATTATGATATTAATAATCCATCCTTTATAGGTGAGATTGGTGAAATCTAGTGAAAATTATAACCCTACTATAATTTTAATCATGATGCAATTATGATTTTAATTGAAATTTGTTTCCAGTTTACTCTTGAGTAAAGTTGTATAAAGACCTAGTTGGACACTTTAATTTTATGCTTGATTAATATCTGTATCGATCATTTTAATCAAATTTTTAACCAACTTTGGAAAATAGTTTAGTGATTAGAGCAGTAATACTGTATACATTAGCCTGCATACTGGAAAATCTACTGTAAGTTTGATATAATATATCCAGAACAAGGGGCTGGGGGCATGGCTTGTAAGTTAAAGGAACTTGCTTACAAAGCCTGCTGGCCCAAGTCCAGTTCCACAGCTACCCATATAAAGCTGAACACAAAAGTGTCTGACATTCGTAGTGGCAAGAAACCCTGCAGTATCCATAGACACATCACGCTCTGTGTGTGTGTGTGTGTGTGTGTGTGTGTGTGTGTGTGTGTGTGTGTGTGTGTGTGTAAATAAGCAATTTTTAAACATTCAGAACAAAAGACAACAGGATGGGTAGTTATCCCTGAAATACAAGTCTTGCTTTCATACCCATTTGATACTTAAAACATACTTAGAACAGTTATTTTCTAAAATAAGTTATTTAAGAAGAAAAGCCAGTTTCAGGGAGTTCTATATTTCTGGTTTCGCCCCAGAAAATATGAGTAGAGAAGAAAATACACCATATGCTATATGAATAAACAGCTATATGAGTATACCTACCTATATTAAATCCTCCAAGTTGACTTTCCCCCCTTTTTGGTGCTAGAGATTGAACCCAGGGCACTCACTGTATGAGCTAGGCAAGTGCTTACCAGTGAGCTTCATTCTCAGCACTTTATAGTTGATTTTAGTTTTATTATCTAACAAAGCCACCCAGAAGATTGGAGTTGGTCAACACTCTTGGAGAACTAAGAAAAAAAATGGCTTTGTCAGCAGCAAGCAGAGGGATGATGCTTTACTAAGGTGAAATTCAATATTCAGAGTCAGTTGGAATTTAAGAACTGGGATAGGACTAGAGTGCCTTTTTGAGTCTAGTCCTTTTAGGGC
Source organism: Zapus hudsonius (assembly GCA_004024765.1). Taxonomy (NCBI): domain Eukaryota; kingdom Metazoa; phylum Chordata; class Mammalia; order Rodentia; family Dipodidae; genus Zapus; species Zapus hudsonius. The sequence goes on along the minus strand of PVHP010010798.1, from coordinate 30,605 downwards.
TTGAACAAGGCTATAATAGCTGTGTAAAGGGAGAACTAAGCCTGAAACCCATTGTCTCCTTCCACTCTACTTGAATCTCTAATTTACACTGGAATCTTTGGAATAAAAAGAAATTCTGCTTGCAGCCAATACAATAAATAAATATATTGAGCATTGGAAAATAAATATTCAGCATTAGAAATTAAATTTCTAAAATGATTTGCTATTAGCTTTCTGAAAAAGTTGTTGCATGTGCATGACTTGGTTGTAGTATTGGAATTATTCTCTGCCAATATTGAAGCCATAAAATAGTTTGCTCTATAAGTATATACTTAGTATATTAATTTTGCATTAAGTCAATAAATTTTTATATAAAAATCATTTTTATGTAATCATAAATGAAATAATATGTTGTAGATAAAATAGATGCATGTAAATATATACGTGTGTGGACTTGTATATGGACTGTGTGTTGCTAACAGGAAATGGTAAATATTTAAACAAATATGAACATTAGTATTCCTCAGGTAATATTAAATATTATTAATGGCATAATATTCATTAATATTATGAATAATACTAATTCATTAAATAGTCATCATGAAAGTTAAATGATAGCTGAAACTAAAGAGACAGCTCATATTTATCTTGTCTGTGTGTTTCTTTAGGCCATCTGAAGGAGGGACATTAAATGGTGAGTTCATGTAGTATATTTAATATGAAAATTGAAAGTCAGAATTAAGACAGTTACCACATTATTGTAGGCAAGACATTTTATTCTTCAAGTCTGAAAAGGCCAAAGTAATTGGAAAACTTACATCATATAGTTTCTCTGTAATAAAGATTTTTTAAACATTCACCCTGTGAATGATCTCTTTGCTGTCACCACTCCCCATTTACCAGCACCAAGTACCAGAATATTGTTAATATCCCAGGTTCTTGTTACATCCCTTGCCCCTGACTAACACCATAGATGGGTTTTACTCTGTGTGGGTCTGTGGCACACTGTATAAATGGAATCATGCAATATATAATCTTCATGTCTGGTTTCTTCCTCTTAGTATGTGGGGTTTTTTTTATGAGCTCCATCAATATTGTTGTATGTAATGTAGTTTGTGTATTTGTAGTGTTTTCTTGATAGATTATATTGAATTTAACTATTCTGTTATTTGATGGGCATTTCCATAGCTTCCAGTGTATGGCCATTATTCTTTCTGTTGTTATTATGAACATTCTTGTTCATGTTGTTCAGTAAATTTGCTTTTTGTTGGCTATATATGCCTAGGGGTGGAATTGCTGGGTCATATGGTTTACCTATGTTCAAATTCAGTAATGACTGGCAGGTAGATTTTCAAACTGGTTATCCATTTAGAGCTCCTTGTCTATAATTTTACTTCTAGTCTATCTTCTACCACCACAATTATTCTTCTGAAAGATCTGATCTTGCCACTCCTCTGCTTTACATTTTTCCCATTGTCAGTCAATAAAATCCATTGTCCTTTCTTTGCATGACATATTAGGCTCTTCACAATTTGATATTGCCTGCTTCTGTAGCTTCACCTCCTACAGGTATGCTTATGCTCTTGCTCATTAATTTGCAATCTTGATTGCATTTTCAAATCATTTGTAGACAGTCACCTGTATGATGCCACATGCCTATGGAATTAGTATTTTGGACTAAGCTCTTAGTGGGTTCACAAAGCTTCACAGGCTGTTCTGATGTATACGTAATTAGTTCTATTCATTCTAAATGGCTTCCAGTTTCTCAAATATAGCATGCACTTTAGCATTTCTACTGTCTTTGTAAATTAGCCCTAAAAATTCCCTGCTTTGCTGATTGCTGTCTTCCCATTCTCTCCCTCTGCAATAGCCACAACCCCTTATCAACCAGGAGGCTATAAGTAACCCTCCTTCTTATATCGTCCTTCTGATATCCATGCACATATTTATGTGTGAAGATATGTATATATGAGCATAACTTTTATACTTATCACAGTGTTAAAACTGTTAACTAGCTTATTTCTCCTGTAAAACATTAGATTCCTTTCCATTTGTATACTAGAACTTAACACATTACAGGTTTGATTTATTCTCCCATCTCTTTTTTTCCCCTCCATTTAAAAGTAATATCTTGAAAAGAAAGAAGAAGAAATAGAGATAGAGGAAGGACTCTCTCTTTAGGGTATTTTTACATTCCAGAAGTTCATCTTCTCCTGTCAGACCAGCTGAAATGATTCCATAGCTATAGTCTCCAGACTAGCAGGTGTGAAAAACATGTATTTATGCCGAAGTTGGGAGCATCATGCACTTTTTTCCAAGTGTGTGGTACATAGTAGCCACTAACGTGCCCTGATGAAATAGAGTAATGTGGCATATGATAGACATACTTCATTAACTTTTTTTCCTTTTCTTGTGAGGAGACTATACATTCAAAACTGTTAAGATTATTATTTGAGAACGTCTAGTCTAAGCACAAATTTATGCTACAGTAATACTTTTTAAAATCTCGTTTATTTGATTTTTTAGGTCTTGCTTCTCCATTTAAGCCAGTTATGGATACAAATTACTATTATTCAGGTGAGTGATATTAACAAAAATATTGTAATATTTTGACTCTTCAGAGATTTCATCATTTTTTCATTTTTATTCAGCTGTGGAAAGAAACAACTTGATGAGATTATCACAGAGCATTCCATTCACACCTGTGCCTCCAAGAGGTAAATCCAAAAATTATATAAGGAAAAGTAAACCTTTCACTTTTTTTTCTTTTTTTTATTGTCCACTTATTTTTAATTGTATCATAGAAGGTGAGTCAGAAAGAACAAGGTCACATTAAGAAATGCTAATTTTATGCAAATCATTTTAAAAGAGGAAATTGTACCTAGAAAGAAACATTAGAAATTTTTTTTTAAATGTTTTATTTCATATATTCATTTTCAAGCAGAGAGAGAGAGAGAGAGAGAGAGAGAGAGAGAGAGAGAGAGAGAGAGAGAGAGAGAGAGAGAAAGCACGCCAGGGCCACCACCATGTGGGTCTGGCCCATGTGGGTTCTGGGGAATTGAGCCTGGGGCCTTAGGCACTGGAGGCAAGTGCCTTAACCGCTGAGCCAGCTCTCCAGCCCTAGAAATTTTTAATTTTACTGTTGCTAACATATCCAGGAACAGTGGTATATTCTAATTTAGAAAAGTTACTGATCCGCTGTCAAAATGCAAATGCATCTATAGAATAACTCTAACCTGTCGACAGGGGGACTCATAACTTTGTTTAGATCTTTAGTACTAAAGTTTTCATCTCTTTAAACTTCTTTTTATAAACTTCTTATATTCTACTTTTGTCCTTTTTAAGGGTTATAATTTGATACTAAGCTGTGTCCATTCATGTTGCAGGTGAGCCTGTCACAGTGTACCGCCTGGAAGAGAGTTCTCCCAGCATACTGAATAACAGCATGTCTTCTTGGTCACAGCTAGGCCTCTGTGCCAAAATAGAGTTTTTAAGTAAAGAGGAAATGGGAGGAGGTTTACGAAGAGCTGTCAAAGTACAATGTACTTGGTCAGAGCATGATATCCTCAAATCAGGCCATCTTTATATTATTAAATCTTTTCTTCCTGAGGTGGTTAACACATGGTCAAGTATCTATAAAGAAGATACTGTTCTGCATCTCTGTCTCAGAGTAAGTACCAATAGGACTGTAATTTGAACATCATATTTTTTGCATGCACGTGTATGGTGTGCATGCTTATTATATTTGTATACATTTGGGCACATGTGTGCGTATGCATGTGGAGGCTAGACAGTGTTGGAGGGTTTTCCTCTATCTCCTTCATTTTTTAAAAATATTTTATTTATTCATTTTCAAGCAGAGAGAGAGAGAGAGAGAGAAAACCAGGGCCACCACCTTGTGGGTCTGGCTTATGTGGGTCCTGGGGAATTGAACCTGGGGCCTTAGGCACTGGAGGCAAGTGCCTTAACCTCTGAGCCATCTCTCCAGCCCTCTCCTTCATATTTTGAGACAGTGTCTTGTACCTAACCCAGTGTTCACCAATTGGCTAGATTAGATAACCAGCCCGCTCAGGGGATCCTCCTATCTCTAGCTCCCAAGCACTGGGATTATAGGCAAGTATCACCATGCCTGGCATTTTACATGAGTGCTGGGGATCCAAACTAAAGTCCTCATGCTTGCATGGCAAGTACTTTACCTACCAGGCCATCTCCTGATCCCAAGCTTCATATTGTTATTTCTACAGTATGAATAAACCAAAGAAAATCTTAGATTAAATATTTATCAAGGAATTTTCTCTCTTCTGCAGGAAATTCAACAACAAAGAGCAGCACAAAAACTCACATTTGCCTTCAATCAAATGAAACCCAAATCTATACCATATTCTCCAAGGTAAATCTTTAATTTACTTTTTTTTTTTTTTTTAGTGTGTTAGTATTATTTGGGTAGCAGGGGGTTTTTTTACATTTATTATTGATGTCAAGTATTATCAATGTTATATAACAATTGTAATCCTATTAACAAAACTGCTTGTAATATCTATTAACTATTTTTCATAAGGTTCCTTGAGGTTTTCCTGCTGTATTGCCATTCAGCAGGGCAGTGGTTTGCTGTGGAAGAATGTATGACTGGAGAATTTAGAAAATACAACAATAATAATGGTGATGAGATTATTCCAACTAATACACTAGAAGAGATCATGCTAGCCTTTAGCCACTGGACTTATGAATATACCAGAGGAGAGTTACTGGTACTTGATTTACAAGGTAAGTGTATTAAATTGCTAAGATGAAATTGTATAGTACATTCCCATCTGTTCAGGCATGATAACAAAATGCTACTCTTAAGATCATGGGTCAATAGAAGGTGTATGATAAGCCAGTCATGGCTATATAGCACAGTAGTCACTACTAAGGGATTTTGCTATGTATCCCAGGTGGGCCTGATACTTGGTAGTCTTTTTAGTTCGACTTCCTGAGTGCTAGGAATATAGAGTATACCACCATACCTGCTTGGCTATCTGAATTATTGTTAAAATGATACATATTTTTATGTGAAATCTGTTATTCTTTCAGCCTTTAATATTTCACAAGTATAAAGACCATTTTAATTTTTTTTATTTATGTATGTATTTATTTGCATGTGGTGGGGGAAAGGAAGGATGAGGACACTTGGGTCTCTTGCCGGTGCAAACAAATGCCACATGCATGTATGACCTTACATGAGTGAACCATCAGGCTTTGCAGATAAGCACCTTTAACCACTGAGCTATCTCCCCAGCCTCATAAAGAGCTGTTCACTAGCACTCGAATTCCTCAGTTCTCAAAATGGCTTATCCATATGGCTAAGTAACTTGAGCCTTCATATAGCATAATTTTAGATAGTTGGACTTATTACGTAGCAGCTGTTTTCCTCTGGTCATGGCATGTTACAAGGATAGCTCAAATTTAGGGAGAGAAAAAGGGATTCCTAGAACTTGGTGGGGGGAGTAACAGGTATTCATACAGGGTAGGAAAAAAACACTCATAGCTATTTAGCAGATAAGATTGTGGACCCAAGGAGACCATTTTGCTTAATAGCTCCTCAACTTTAAAACAGAATAAAAGAAAAGTTAAATCAAGTTTCCAGTTTGCTTAAGATCATATTTTTTTGCATAATAGTCTCCATAATTTTTAAAGAACAACCTTAATTACAGATATAACTGAGGCCAGATTTTAAATTAAGAATAAATTATTTAGAATGCCATTTAGTGACTTGTTTCATTATACAAATTCAAAATTGAAAAATTGTTTAAGCTAGGTATGGTGGTATACATCTGTAATCCCAGCACTCAGAAAGATGAAACGGGAGGATCATGATTTTGAGGCCAGCCTACATAGCAGGAAGACAGCTGTCTCCAAATTAATACACACAAAAAAAATAATGTGTGTGTGTGTGTGTGTGTGTGTGTGTGTGTATGATTGGAAAGCAGAGTGTAGTTCAGCTCAAGAATGAAAATGTATAAACTCAGCTGCTCTTTTTTTAATAGTTTATATAAACGTTTTAAGTTGGTATATGTAGTGAAAACTGGCATGTTACAAATTTAAACATAATTAAAATAATATTCTTTCTCAAATAACTTTTTAATTTCCTTTAAGCATGCATAGGAAGTGAGACCAAATAAATTTTACCTGATGTACCTTGTTTTAACTAAAAAGAAAATAGTTATCTCCAATGAGCCAAGTACAGTTGACCCTTGAACTTCATGGGTCCACTTATGTGGATTTATTTTTTGCAGATTTGTAATAGTTTTAAAAAAATCACAGATAATCTATATAGCCTAGAAATGTCAAAAACATTAATAAAGATATAAGTGTGTCATAAACACATAAAGTATGTGTAGATACTAGTCTATTACTAGCATAAAATATAAGCATCTGCTGTAAAAAGTGGGATTTATGACAGTTATACATAAAAACACTAGATAGTGCTATTTGTACTCAAGAAATGTAAACAAAATTAAAGTTGTAGCATTAAATCATAACTGCATGGGGTAGAGAGATGGCTTAGTGGTTAAAGGTGCTTGCTTTTGCTTGCAAAGCCTGCTGGCTCAGGTTTGATTCCCCACATAAAGCCTGATAGATACATAACATGGTGCATGCATGTGGAGTTCGTTTGCAGCAGCAAGAGATCCTGGCTTGCCCATTCTTTCTGTCTTTTCTCCCTCCATCCCTCTTTCTCCCTTTCCCCTACCTTTCTCTCACTCTTCCTCATTCCCTCTCTCTCATACACATACACGTATTTTTTAATAACTGTGTTTTAAAGTCAGCATAATAGAGATACTATGCTACTATATTTATGTTGTATCCACCCCTGTTCCTATTGTGATGAAGTCGAGTGTTGGAAGTATCCACTTGAAATCTGTAACGTGAGACTGCAGAGGTAATGCAGTTGATATGAGTCTTTGCCTAGCATGTATGCGGCCCTGGGTTCAGTCCTCAGGTTTTCATGAACTGGGCACGGTAGCACATGCCTGAATCCCAGCACCTAGGAGATGGATACAGGAGGATTGGTAATTCAAAGAGCTACATGGAACTGTCTCAAAAAAATCATTTCCACATGAGTAGTACATTTCTCTAGCAAATTGCTTATCACAGTAAGAAGGGATGTCTCAATGTTCTCAATATTTTTACCATATATGATACATGTAACATACAAAATACAGGGGTTTTTTTGTTTGTTTGTTTGTTTGTTTGTTTGTTTGGTTTTTCGAGGTAGGGTCTCGCTCTAGCCCAGGCTGACCTGGAATTCACTGTGTAGTCTCAGGCTGGCCTTGAACTCACTGCGATCCTCCTACCTCTGCCTCCCAAGTGCTGGGATTAAAGGTGTGTGCCACCACGCCCGGCTCAAAATACAGGTTTTGTTCAACAGCAAGCTTTTGTTCAGTTTTGGAAGTCAGAAGTCACTAAATATAGAGAGATCCATAACCATTATGAACCCAGTGACAGACATCCTCCACACAATTACCATCAGAACAGTGAGTGGAGAAATGAATGAGAGATTGGAGAACACTCCTAAAGACCAAGCCCAATCCACCTTTACATATGCAGAGACCCTGTGTGCATTCCAACTCTCCTGTACAGGGATAATTGAGAGAGAGAGTGCTTAACCAGGATGCGGAGGAGCATTGTACACCAAAGATAAATATTCCAGTGAGCCAGAAAGTGTATCAGGATTATTGACTACGAATCCTGCAGGGGCCTTCCTCTCAGTATAGTCTTCCTATAAAGATGGCAAGGAAAGTCAGATGAAACCCAAGGTTGGTGGCCATCTCAGCAGCTCAGTCACTGACTTAGATGACCAGAAAACCTAAATCTCAAGACAGAAAAGAGAAAAAACTAATGAGCAGACTTTTTTTTTTTTTATTGTATTAGAGTCTTGCTATGCAGGCCAAGCTGGCCAGAACTAGTCACAATCCTACTGCCTCCTGCTCTGCCTGCCTCCCAAGTGCTGCAATTACAGGAGTGTGCCACCAGATCCAACACAACTACATTTTTTTTTCTTTAATATATGATTGAAGGTTGCACATCAACACTTGAGGGTGATTTTTGTTGTTGTTGGTGGTGGTGGTGGTTTTTTGTTTTTAGGGTTTTTTGCTTTTTCAAGGTAGGATTTCACTCTAACCCATACTGACCTGGAATTCACTGTGTAGTCTCAGTCTAGCCTCTTAACTCACAGTGCTCCTCCTACCTCTGCCTCCCGAATGCTGGGATTAAAGGCATGCACCAATACACTGGACATGACATTGTTTTGTTTTTTTATTCAAAAGAAATAGTAATTGATAAGTATCTATTAATAAATATTTTAAATAATTTGTTCTTAACATTTTATACAGATTTTTTACTCAGTGGCACTAAATCTCCACATTTTAATCATCCCAAAAAAATCATAATTTTAAACTAGATTGAGGAAGTATGGTAAATAAACAGTTATGGAAGACACGATTAATGTAAGGACATAATAAAACCCTCATTTGTAACTTTACTGAAACCAAGGTTGGCATTATTTTTATCTTTCTCACTTAGAAGTATACTAAAGAAAATTCCAAATATTTTAGACAATTTTTTATAAATACCTAGATATGGAACTAGGGAAATGGTTCAGTGGTTAAAGGCTCTTGCTTGCAGAGCCTGCTGGCTCATGTTCAATTCCCCAGCCACCACCCCACATAAAGCCGGACAGTCATTCTTTGGCATCGTAAGAAACCCTCGTGTGTACACACACATTTTGAAATACCTAGATATAAACACTAAGAAATATACAGTGTGAGAGTTGTAAAAGTTGCAAAGCAGTCTTTAGTTTAGTCACCTGTGGTACTCATTGTCAATGTAGTTGAAGATGAGTATCACTCAGCTTTTCTGGAGTCCATCAGTATGTGTTCTCTGGAGAAGCTGGCACAAGTCTGAAATGAAAACTATGATCAAAGAGTTTTATCTCCTGAAGTTTAGGGCACAAAAGGTGCTTAGAAGTACAAGATACAGACCTCTCTCTCTAGGCTAAAGAAAAACTTGGGTGTGATGTCTCTTTTTATTTGGGGAGGGAGTATAAAGTTCCTGTTTTACTAAAAGCAAAAAATTGGAACAAATTTAACAATTTCAATGTAACAGAGAAGTTAGTAGCACAGAAGATGAAAAAGTGAAGCCAATTTTGTACCCTATAAACATGAAAACAAACTTGTAGACACTACATAGGATACACACAAATCCTTAACAAATGTATACATATTTACCATTTTGTACGTATTATAGCATTAATAAAAATCTTATATTTATTTTAAGAATATTCTTGGAGGGCTGGGGAGTTGGCCTGGTGGGTAGAGAACTTGCTGTGCAGGCATGAGGATGAGTATATGTCTCCAGGACCCACATAAAAATGCTTAGTCCTGATTGTGTGCCCCCAGAATCCCAACAATGGGGAGACAGAGACTGAATCCCTGGGGCCTAATGGCTGGCTAGTGTAGCTGAATTGGTAAACTCTGGTTTTCTAAGGTAATCCTGGCATGGTAGCACACGCCTTTAATCCCAGCACTTGGAGGCAAGGGGTAAGATCACTGTGAGAGGCCAGCCTGGTACTACAGAGTGAAATCCAGGTCAGCCTGGGCTACAATGAGACTCTTCCTTGTAAAAACCCACCAGAATTAATAGGGCTTTCCAAAGATACATTGGAGTCTCTCCCCAGGGGCCAGGAAGCCAGTGCAGCAACACTCCCCACTTGTTCCCTTTCAGACCCCGTCAATTCCCAGCTGGTTACAAAGTGTGTGGTGGAAGTGGGTAACAGCCAGTCCCACCCACCTGTACCTGCCTGAAGAAAAGGGCCAGCCAGGAAGGAGAAAAGGAAGCATCCATGCTTGGAAGCTCCATGACCAAGGCCCAAACTACAGGGAGCAGAACAAGAAACAGCATGAACAGCAGCATGCGGGGCCCATGCTCCGCCTGCACCTGTGCCCTCTGCCTCACACCAGTCTTCACTGCCCTAGATCCCATGGCTGCATTCCATGCCACTCATGTGCTGGAATGAGAATGAAGCCCACTAAAGGTGGAATAGGAGATCACCATTAAGCTAGGCTAGAGCAGGAGGCTGTAGCTGGATGAGTTTGGGGAAGAGAGTGGTAAGGGAACTTGGCGTCAGGTCAAGAAACAGAAGAGAGCACACTCTGTTACCTCCTAACTGGCTCAAACAAATGTGTTAGATACCTCTTCAGTCTGAAGCAAGAAATGCATTGACCTTGTCACATGGCAATAGGGATAGAAAACATGAGCACAGCCACTTTTTTTGTTTGTTTTGTTTTGTTTTTCGAGGTAGGGTCTCGCTCTAGCCCAGGCTGACCTGGAATTCACTCTGTAGTCTCAGGTTGGCCTCGAACTCACGGCAATCCTCCTACCACTGCCCTCCTGAGTGCTGGGATTAAAGGTGTGTGCCACCATGCCCGGCTCCACTACTCCTTTTTGATTTAAAAAAAATCACCTGAGTCAGGTTAGCATAGATCTAGCAGAAGACAAACCGTATACACGGAGCAAGAGCAAATGACCTAAGGTATATAGACCTAAATAGCAAAGCAAGGGAGCAGAAAGGAGCAAGTAATTCTGTAGTCTCATCCCAAGAGGAGTCCATGCCTTAGCAAAGTGACAATGAAGTAAATCCAACTGTAAGCAGGAGCACCAAAAATTGTTACCTGGATCTGGTGTTTCATTTTTCTTTATTTTTTATTTGCAAGTGGGGAGGGTGGAATATGGGCACACCAAGGCCTTTAGCCACTGCAAACAAACTCCAGATGCATGTGTCACCTTGTGTATCTGGCTTTACATGTGTACTAGAGAATCAAAACTGGGCTGTCAGGCTTTGTAAGCAAGTGTTTTTAATTGCTGAGCCATCTCTCCAGTCCTGGATCTTGATTTTTTATTTGATCCTCTCCTTGGCTCCTGAGCTGCTGATGGGGCAGGAGTCCATAAAAACATGGGAGGGATAGAGAAGTATATTGAGCATGCATGCATCTGCAGTGCTGCTTTGGGAGCACTGGGAGGGAGAAAACATCCTGTGGTGGAACCTTGGCCCATGGTCCTGTGTGAGAGCAACATGGACCAAGACCAAAGGGTCTGTGCCACTCTTCATGTTGACAGGACAATCAAGTACCTCAGAAACTAAGTTACTGAAAACAGCCAATCCTGATTTAAAGCCTCAGCAGCCAGGTGTGGTGCTTTCACCCAGTTAGAAACACAAGTGCCTAGGGACTTCGGAACATACACCAGCTGTAGGCACAGCACATGTAGTTCAGTACCTTGCATTTGATCAAGACCCAACCCTGGTAGGTCGCTTTGTTCCCTCCCTTTTCCTAAATTTGAGCAGAGATGGATCCAAGGGAATGGCAGTGCTAAGTAGAAGAGGGAGTCTTGGTGTCTAGGGAGAAAAGAGAGATTAAATTGAAGGCAGTTTATATGCTACTTTGTGGTCATTGACCACAAACAGGCCGGGGAGGGGCATGAGAAAGAAAAGTATTACATGTGCTCTTAATGTTCCACCATTAACCCCTAGGGAAGCAGCTTTGAGGAGGGGGAAAGACTCATTTCCTTCTAGGGAGGCAGATTACCAAAGCAAAGGGTCTATAGAGCTGGGGCAAGACAGAAGTACAAGCCTGAAGATTGAATCCCTCAAAAGGAATTTTAGCCAAAGGGTTACCATAGCCACAAAGGTTTGAACCACCAGAAGGAACTTACCTGAGTCATAGAATATGGTTACCTGTTCTGTCCTTGGTTGGGCTCCCTTGGGAATTACCAAAAGTGTTAAAAGAAGATTAAAGGAAAAGTTATACTTTTGAGTTACAACTCAGAAAAGGCCTGAATTCATCATAATCTAGCATGAAAGTGCATGATTTACATCTTGGATTTGCAGGCCTTCATTCTTTTTAGTTTGTGCTTCTGCAACGTACTCTGCTTTTATTTCCATCAGTAAGTTCCTAAGATGTTAAAAGAGTTAAATTAGTTAAAAGAGATAAATGCAATTTTTATTTAAATAAAGTAGTACCAGACTACTTTCACAGAATGTTGTAGATACTATATTAATATTCAACATTATATGTGGATGGCTATGCTATTTATTCAGTGTTCAGTGTTTTTTATCTTTGTGGATCTGTTCAGTAAACTATTTGGGGGAGGGGCAAGATTTCATATATTCATGCATTCCAGGCTGGCCTCAAACTCACCATGTAGCTAAGAATTACTTTGAGCTGATCCTCCTGCCTCTGCTTTCCAGTGCTGGGATTGCATATACCACCACATGTAGTTGATGTACTAAGGATCAAACCCCAGGCTTTGTGCATGTAAGGCAATCATTGAGCTATATCCCTAACTCTAGTATCGTGTTTTAATGCTGGAGTTTCCATTTGTGAGATAGAAACATTTTAATTAGGTTTCAACATAACAGATTTAAGTTTTTGTGATCATTCAAAAAGATTGAACCAGCTTTTAATATAAGTAAGGTTTTGTTAAGTTAAAAGCTGGGTCCCATCGGGAGCTTTCATGCCTACATACCCACTATGACATTTAACTTGAGTCATATCTCAGAAACGATGGAATTAAGGATTCCAAGATGTGGGCTGAAAAGATGGCTTAGGGGCTGAAGGGATGGCTTAGCGGCTAGGGCGTTTGCCTGCAATGCAGAAGGACCAGAGTTCGATTACCCAGTGCCCATATACAGCCAGATGCACAAGAGGGCGCATGTGTCTGGAGTTCATTTGCAGTGGCTTGGAGGCCCTGGTGCGCCCATATTCTCTGCCTCTCTCTCTCTCTCTCTCTCTCTCTCTCTCTCTCTCTCTCTCTCTCTCTCTCTCTCTTAAATAAATAAATAAATAAATAAATAAATAAATAAATAAATAAATAAATAAATAAAATATTTTTTTAAAAAAAAGAATTCCAAGATGTAAGAATTCCAAGATCATAAACCAAATTATGCAATACCAAAAGAGAAAAACACTGTTTTGAATAATTTAACACTGTAATAGGATGCTTGATACTATAAAATCTTCCCAAAAGAAGTTGTTATAAAAATATTAGTGTATATCAATTCCATAATATAAATTGTCTTTTTTGTATATATATAAAGGTGTGGGTGAAAATTTGACTGACCCATCTGTGATTAAAGCAGAAGAAAAGAGGTAATAAGTTTTAACAATTTCATTAAGGCATATTCTTATGGTTTCAAATTCCACATTTCTATTTGCAAAAACATATTTTTATAATTACCAATTTCACAGATCCTGTGATATGGTGTTTGGCCCTGCCAATCTAGGAGAAGATGCAATAAAAAACTTTAGAGCCAAACATCACTGCAATTCATGCTGTCGGAAGCTTAAACTTCCAGGTAAAATTTTTCCTTCCAGTTGTTTTGTTTAGTTTTTGTTGTTGCTTTGTAATACAGCGTCCCATTGCCTGGGTTAGCCTGGAACTCAAGATTCTCCTGTCTCAACCGGGCTTAAAATTATTCTTCATCAGTATAATTACAAATTGTTGGCCAAGTAGGTTTCTATAATAACTCTTAAATGCACATATTTTTCTGTCATTACTTACAAAAACATAAAAGTTCTTTTGTATATTCATTGTGTATTTGCAGGATGCCAAAAATTGTGCTAAGTATTGATGGTAGGATGGTGAAATAGACAGCCATGATCACTACTACCTTCTTAGAAATTAGTAAAAAGCTGATTATGATATAAACAAGTAGAGGACTGAAGAGGAAAATAAAACAGTCCTATGTAAATGTAAGCAAATGACTGAACTCAAACTTAGAGTCTAAGGAATGATCATGCAAACTGGTATCTTTGCCTAGACCTGAAAATTAAATAACTTTCAATTTAGCTTGGGCAGGGAAAGCATTCCATGAAGCACAAACAGGAAATAGAAGTATATTCCCTTAAAATAGTAATCTTTGTATTTTAAGAATTATAAATTATTGAATTACAGTTTTTTAGCATAAGTTCTCTTCCTTTGGTGTTCGTCATAATACTCTGTGAAACTTTTTTTTTAAAAAGTCACAACTATCACTGATCCAGACTGCCCACGGAGGAGGATATCGAGATGATTGGGGTTAGGGAAGAGGGGCATTGGGGAAATGGGGATAACAACTCATTATTTGTTCATTAAATTTATCTCATTATGGATAATAAAAAAAAATCACAACTACCTGGTACCCACCTTTAAGCTATATTAAATTCCACTTGTGACCGTTAATTGTAATTGTTAAGAGTTTTGACTCAAGAGCTAGACTGTATGACTCCCAAGAGTACCTGTATAATCACTGGGTTTTATTTTAAGATTGAGTTGGTGTTTGTAAAGTACTTAAGAACCGTGCCAGCCATATAATAAGTATGTAAAGTATAGTCTTTCAAGTTTGTTTATTGCTAGTATATGAAAATGCCACTGAATTTTGCTTTGATGTCTGTATCTTGCACTTTTGCTCAAGTCATGTTTTCTAGGCTAGTTTGTTGTTTGAAAAGGCACCTTGGGAGATTTAGTACAGATAGTAAAGACAGTTTTTACTTCTTTTCCAATCTGCATGCCCCCCACCCCCATGCCATTTGGCATTTTTAACACATCGCTGGTTAGGTATGGTAATAGTAGATGTTCTTGCTTTGTTCTTGAAACATTCAGTTTTTCACTGTTAAGATGATGTTGACTGTAAGTGCTTTGCAAATGCATTTTTATTTGAGGGGATTTCCTTTCACTTGTTTTTTAAGGATGCTTATTTTGGGTGGAAGCTCTTCCACACTAGACAAGCACTATATCACTGGTAGTACAGTCAGTGTTGAATAGTTTTTATCTTTTCTCTTTAAGACAAGGTCTTGCTTTATAGCCCAGAATTGCCTCAAACCCAAACTGCCTGCTTATGCAGGTTATATTGCCTAACTTTTTTGAATGTTGAAATAACTTTGATTTATTAGGACAGAACCACACTCTGTGTCTCTCTCCTCTCTCTCTCTCTCTCTCTCTCTCTCTCTCTCTCCTCTCTCTCTCTCTCTCTCTCTCTCCTCTCTCTCTCTCTCTCTGATTTTTTCTATATTGAATTCACTAACATTGAAAAATCTTCAACTTGGGGTGTGGAGAGATGGCTCATCGGTTAAGGCATTTGCTTACAAAGCCTAATGACCTGGGTTTGATCCCTAATACCCAGGAAAAGCCGGATGCACAAAGTGGTACAAGCATCTGGAATTCATTTGCAGTGGCTAGAGGCCCTGGCACACCTATTCTCTATCTCTGTCTCCTTTCCTTGTCCTCTTCCTCTCCTCCCCTCCTCCCACCCCTTGTTCTCTGTCTCTTTCTGCCTTCAAATAAATAACATTTAAAAAAAAATAAGGGGCTGGAGAGATGGCTCAGCGGTTAAGGCACTTGCCTCCAGTGCCTAAGGCCCCTGGTTCAAATCCCCAGTACCCACATAAGCCAGACCCACAAGGTGATGGCCCTGGTGCTCTCCCTCTCTCTCTCTTTATCTGTATCTCTCTGCTTGAAAATGTATAAATAAAATATTTTAAAAACAATTTTCATCTTCTTGCAGAATATTAGCTTGTGAATTATTGTGGGGTTTTAGGGCTTTTCTCTCCTATTTATAGTCCTTTATTTTGTTTTGATCTCTGTATAATATTTTCTTGAAGTTGGAAATTTATTCCATTTTGGATTTACTTTGCTTCAAGCATTGAGCTTAGTTAAGTCTTTGTAAATCCTTTTTTCAAGACTTTTAGAATTTTGATATTATAAGGGGCTTTAAGATTATTTTCTTTGAAATTATTGAATACTTTGGATTCATCTTTCAAGTTTACTTTTTGTCCTTTCTCCATTCTGTTGTTAAGCTTATTGATTTTTGTCATATTTTTCAGTCCTGTGATTTTCATTTAGACTATTTTCTTTGCTTAAAGTTTCTCTTTTCCAATGCATTTGAAATCTATTTGCCTTTACCCAGGAGCATCGTGCATCGTTAGTATAAAGTCTGTCTCATAATTGTGTCAACTGGGTAATCTTGGGCCTATTATCTCTTGTTTTATTTTGTTGGAATAAAACAACATTTTATTTGTTTTACAACAAATACAATTTACAACAAATTGGCATTTGTTGGAATTTCTCAGTGTTTAGTAATTTAGGGATGAGCTCAGGATTTTTTAATACTGTGAGATTCTGAATTATGGTAATCTAGAGAATACTGATTTCTGTTATTGAAGTGACAGTCAAGGGCTGGAGAGATAGCCTAGCAGTTAAAGTACTTGCTTACAAAGCCTAATGGCCCAGGTTCATTTCCCCAGTACTCACATAGATCTTGATGCACAAAATGACACATGCATCTGGAGTTCATTTGCTATGGCAGAAGATCCTGTTATACCTGTACTTTCTATCTGCTTTTTTCTCTCTTTTTTTTTCTCTCTCTCTCTCTCTCTTTCAAATAATTTTTTTCATTTTTTTAAGTTTTTTTTATTGTCCATAATGAGTTACATTATTTAGTGGGCCAACAATGAGTTTTTATCTCCTCAAAATTTTTTTTTTCCAAGGTAGGGTCTCACTCTAGTCCAGGCTGACCTGGAATTCACTATGTAGTCTCAGGGTGGCCTTGAACTCACGGCAATCCTCCTACCTCTGCCTCCCAAGTGCTGGGATTAAAGGCGTGCACCACCACGCCCAGCTTCCCTCAAATTTTTTAAAAAGAGTATTTTATTATATGTTCAGTTTACAACTCCTTAGCTATTTTCTGTAACTATAATTTCAATATTGGTTTAGTTTTTCAAGTCTTTATAGAAGTACTCAGGTGTAACATGTCCAGCCAGAAGCTATGCTGTGTGCCACCGGAGTAGATTAGAGTGTCCTTTTCTTCATTTTGCTCATCTCCATGATTTCTTCCGTACTCTGTGGATCCAAGGGGCTCTTTTTCTTTGTTTAAAAAATAAGTGTGTGTATGTGTGTGTGTGTGTGTGTGTGTGTGTGTGTGTGTGTGTACATGTCCGTCAGCTTTCATGTGGATGTCAGAGGGCAGCCTTAAGTGTCTGTGCTCTACTTCCTTTGCTTTCTTTGAGACAAGGTCTCTTACAGCTGAAAATGAACTGCCAGACTGCAGACAAATGTCAGACTGCTTGACCTGTGAGCGTCAGATTCTCTTGGCTCTACCTCCAAGTGTAGGTGCATTGGAATTACAAATGCATGCACCACTTTGCATCTAGGTTTACATGTGTACTGGGCAATTGAACCTGGGCCAGTGGGCTTTGTAAGAAAGTGCCTTTGACCACTGAGCCTTCTCTCCAGCCTCCCTCCCTTCTTTCATTAATATATATACATATATATAGTCAATAATTAGATACATTGTATGAGCAAATCTTGTGGTTGTACCCCCATTTCCCTCCTCTCTGTCCCCAACCCACTGAGGACCCTCCTCGGTGGACTTACTGGATTAGTCCATGGGGTAGGGGGTTATGAATTGTTGTTTTGTTTTTCTTTGTGTTGTTGCTGAGGGAGACAGTGACTCTGGATATTCTCGCACACCATGGCTCTTACAATCTTTCTACCCCCTCTTCCACCTAGTTCCCTGAGTCGTGGTCAGTGAGTTTTAAGTCTGCTTTATTGTTGAAATCTTAAGAGTCTCTGGACTTCTGGTTTGGATTGTGTTTTGTTTTGTTTTGGGGGTTTTTTTTTGTTGTTGTTGTTTGTTTTGGTTTTTCAAGGTAGGGTTTCACTCTAGCTCAGGCTGACCTGGAATTAACTATGTAGTCTCAGAGTGGCTTTGAATTCACTGTGATCCTCCTACCTCTGCCTCCCAGGTGCTGGGATTAAAGGAATGTACCGCCACACCTGGCTTCTTTCTTTAAAAAAATAAAAAACATGGGCTGGAGAGATGGCTCAGAGGTTAAGGCACTTGCCTCCAGTGCCTAAGGCCCCGGGTTCAATTCCCCAGGACCCACATAAGCCAGACCCACAAGGTGGTGGCCCTGGTGCGCGCTCGCTCTCTCTCTCTCTTTCTCTCTCTCTCTCTCTCTCTCTCTCTCTCTCTCTCTCTCTCTCTCTCTCTCTCTCTCTCTCTGTGTGCTTAAAAAATGAATAAATAAAATATTTTTAAAAAATAAATAAATAAAAAAAAATAAAAAACACATTCTAGGGAGCCAAGATTTTTATCTGATTAGATTTTCTCTTAGAATTTTGGCACACGAGTGACTTTTTCCCTTGGACTCAAATGTAAAAGGAATCATTCCTCTCAGCAGTTTCCGTCCCATAGGGTCATTTATGGTACATTTCTGGGATTGGGTAATCTTCTAGTCTAGGCCTGAAAAATAAAAGAAAAAGAACTTATCATCATGTAGGTCCTTCTTCAGGTTGTCATTTCCTTCCCCAATCTCCCTGCCATTTAGTTTTCAGAAATACCAACTTGTGGCTGTGTGCATCTTATGAAGGGTTTTATGTAGGTTCAGTAGGAGAAATGAGGAAGCATTTAGTTCTTGCCTTTTAGCTAGAGGTAGAATGTATATTGACAAATTTAACTGGTGTCCCAGATAACATTTTTATTTGGTTTTGGATATAATAAAAATTTCAGTAGTACTTCTATTAAGAGGTTTTTGTAGCTGAAAACATTAAAAACAATACAGATCCCACATTTACAAATGATGTAATCAAGGGGTGATATTTGCCTCTGGTTATACTTATTAATAAATAGCATATTAAAGGCCAGCTGTAATTGCATGTTTATTTCTTATACATCCACAGATTAGCTTGCATCCCCAAGAAGTCATGCCAACATAGTTTTCAATTAAAATTCTATCAAAAATAGTTAATGAACCAGGTATTGTGGCACCTGCCTTTAATCTCTATACTCAGAGAGGTAGCAGGATCCCTGTGAGTTCAAGGCCAGCCTGAGACTAATTCCACGTCACCCTGGGCTAGAACAGGACTCTACCTCAAAAAAATACTGACAAGGTGGCTCAGCAGTTAAGGCACTTGCCTGTAAAACCTAATGTACTGGGTTTGATTCCCCAGTACCCACATAAATCCAGATGCACAAAGTGGCACATGCATCTGGACTTAATTTGCAGTGGTTGATGAATGCCCTGGCAGGCCTATCTCTATCTCTCTTCTCCTTGTGTCTCTCTCTATGCTTGCAAAAAACAATAGTCAAAGAGTCGAGGCATGGTGGCACATACCTTTAATCCCAGCACTCGGGAGGCAGAGTTAGGAGGATCACTGTAAATTGGAAGCTATTCTGGGACTACAGAGTAAATTCCAGGTCAGCCTGGGCTGGAATAAGACCCTACCTTAAAAAAAAAAAATTTCTAATGTAGTTGTAAACGTGCATTTGGATTACTTAATATAGGTTATTTCTCAGATTGCAAGTAGCAGTGTATAGTGAATGTCATATTTTATGTAAGTCTATTTCCTACAGTCTTTACAGTTAACCTTTCCTCTGCCTAGAACACTTTTCCAGAAGTTTGACAGTTCACTTTTCAGTATTGAGGTCTTTTTCCAAGTAACCACTTCCTATGGTATTTCTGCCCAGTCCTAGCTGAAAATCACCCTGTATCATCTCTCATCAAACTTTGTGACTTCTTTTCTTCAAAGCACAATGCTACCTTTAATTCTATCAGTTTTGTTTATTTTTCTTCACACACTAGAGTATAACAAACTCCACAAGAGCAAGGTCTTGTGTACCACGTTCCTTACTATATTGCCATTCTTCCATGGGTTACTGACACATAGGCATCATGTAATGATTGTCCATTGAGTGTTTTTTTAATGCATAGAAATATTGTGACTATTAAATGTGTAATAAGTTAAATAAATTTGACATGTTTAAAGAAAATTCAGAAAATGTTTCTAATTCTTCATTCACAAAAAAAAATACTAACCTTTATTTCTTTTTTTGTTGTTGGTGGGGGTGGTGAATATAGATCTGAAGAGGAATGACTATACACCTGATAAGATCATATTACCTCAGGATGAGCCATCAGATTTGAATCTTCAGCCTGGAAATTCCACCAAAGAATCAGAATCAACAAATTCTGTTCGTCTAATGTTATAATATTACTGAATCACTGGTTTGCCTCATTTCACAAAAATGTTCATTTTCCTGCAGGAGGAAGTTGTTTGGTAATATAGAAAGGTGTGAGCAAATTGAATTTGTTGACCCCATCAATTTATAGGTCGGTATTCTTTTGACCTAATTAATCTAGTCAATTAGAAACTTCCTATAGGCTACAGCTGGCAGTTGAGAAATTTTAAAGGCAATGGAAAATTAGTATTTATAACTTGTGGAAGGGCTTTTCATACAGCAGAGGATCTCATTTACCTTTGCTCTGATGCGGGTGATGATTCCCTCTAACATGGTGCAATACCATTAACCAAAGTTAGGTGTCTGAACACATTTTACTGGCAGCTGGTATATTGCCATTCATCTACAGAAATGAAGAAATCATACAACCTCTTTGTTAAACGGCAGTCAGAAGTCTTCCTCAGTTCAGTATGTTCACTGATGTAGCTAGTTCCTAGCGATGTTAGCCACAGGAAAAGTGACTTTATAATATAGGTTCACACAAACATTAAAAGCCTATGGTGAAGACCATTTATTTTGTTCTTTTGTTTGTGGTACTAGGAATCAAACCCAGGGCCTCAGAAAAATCATTTTTCTAGGAGAGACTTCAAGAATCAAGTTTGGCTCCATATTTAAAGATACAGTCAAGTTTGTTGTTGTTAAACAGAGCCCAAATTATACAATTATTTTTTTTCAAATCAGTGTTAAGTAGAAGAAAGCCATGATAAAAAAGAGAAACGTAACTCCCTGTTCAGGGTGCTAAGGTTAAAGTACTCTTTTCTGTCTGTAGTAACATCCCACAGTTACATACTTCTCCAAAGATTTTGACTAGTGTATGAAATGAGAATGTAAATGTGAGCTCTTGCTTATATTTAAACTGTAGGAACGTGTGAACATGAATGTTGTTTTTGGTACTTATTTATGAAATCAATTGAGTTGGATTATCATTCTATGTCGGGAAATTGCAATGCAACTTTAAGCCAATAAAATGTAATTTAATTGCCCCAGGTATTTTTGCATACTCAGTAACAAGAAAAGTTTATCATCTGACTCGTTTTATGCTTCTTTTTTTCCTGTTTTCCCCCTTTGTTTATTTTTTTAGGTACCAATTTTGATTTTTATTTGGAAGGGAGCAGTATAAAGCTTATTTGTATTCAGTAGTGTATCTCATAGATACAGGCCAGGCAAGCAGACATAAGCTGTCTATTTAGTGTTTAATATTGATGGGGGAGAGAGAAAAGTGTATTACTTAAAGATATTATACTATATACATTTTGTATATCATTAAATCTTAAATAAATTTATTCTTGGTTACAGATGTTTAATGAGTTTCATCATTCTGAAATTTATAACATTTTCAGTATTTTATTTTCAAACTAGCCACTTTTAAATGAATTATTTATTTAGCTATGATTTTTTTTATCCTGTATAGTAAATATTGATATGGTTTTTCCTACTTTTTATTTTAATATTTGTGTGTGTGTTTGCATGCCACTGGGTCTCTTGTTGCTGCTAATGCAGCAAACAAATGCCTTTTCCGCTTTACATGTGTGCTGGAGAATTGAACCTGAGTCAACAGGCTTTGCAAACAAGTGCCTTTAACTACTGAGCCATCTTTCCAGCCTCTTTTTGAGTTTTTAAACTCGTTAGCCAGAAAAAGGGTTCATCTGTTGATGCTTAATTTTATGTTGATTATTTTTATAAGATGATAATAGTAGCTAACACTTAGTTTCCAACATTCTGTAAGTATTTTCTATGTTTATTTAACCTTGTGTAACAGTCATGTAAAATAATTGGCAGAACCTTTTGCAGATGAAACAAAATCAGACTGTTAGGACATTAGGATTCAAATCAGGCACACTAATTTTCATACATGCCCTTAAGTCCTTTGCTCTTAAGCATAATAACTGCTGATGATTGCTGTACTATTTCCTGGCCCCTTTGTTGAAACATCCATTTCACTGTACACTTTTGGTTAATTAAGGACTTATCTGTAAGCCATAGTTCTCATCCCAACAAAGTATTGTCACTTGAGATTGTTGAAGTTCATTATTATTCCATTGTCAAAAAGTGACATTTGTGGGATCTGGGAAGATGGCCAGTGGGTAAAGTTCTTGCTGTGCAGGCATGAATGAATACTTGAGTTCAGTTCCCCTGATTCCATGTAAAAAAAGACTAGGGGGCTGGAGAGATGGCTCAGCGATTAAGGCACTTGCCTCCAGTGCCTAAGACCCCGGGTTCAATTCCCCAGGACCCACATAAGCCAGACCCACAAGGTGGTGGCCCTGGTGCATTCTTTTTCTCCCTCTCTCTCTCTCTCTCTCTGTATCTCTCTGCTTGAAAATGAATAAATAAAATATATTTTTTAAAAAAATTGGCAAAATTAAAAAAAAAAAGACTGGGAACCGTAGTGGGCTTCAGTAAGCCCAGCACACTTACGGTAAGGTGGAGACGGGAATTTCCTGGAAACTCTGGGATCAGGTATCCTGGAGCTATGAACAAAAGACCCTGCCTTAAACAAGGTGGAAGGCAAGGACTTGAACTCCTACCTGAAAGTTGTCCTCAGACCTCCACACTCTGTGTGTGCCAAGACAGGTGTGCACCCACAACCACACCATACACCAAAAACGTGTCATTTGTTTAATCTCTAACTTTTTTTTCTCAATCTCTCCTACTGAGGAGAATTAAACTCTTACGAAATTAATCATTAACGTATGAAATTCTCTTCATATGTTCTTAAAAGTATACCTTCTTCAGTCTTGATACAGGTGTATCATCTTTTTTTTTAATATTTTATTTATTCATTTTCAAGGAGAAAGAGAGAGAGAGAGAGAGAGAGAGAGCACCAGGGCCACCACCTTGTGGGTCTGGCTTATGTGGGTACTGGGGAATTGAACCCGGGGCCTTAGGCACTGTAGGCAAGTGCCTTAACCTCTGAGCCATCTCTCCAGCCCCAGGTGTATCATCTTAAAAGTAACTATGTCAGGTATGGTTGCACACACCCTTAAAACTAGCACTCAAGAGCTGAGATTGGAGGATTACTGTGAGTTTGATGCCAACCTGGAGCTACAGAGTGAGTTCCAGGTCAGCCTGGGCTGTACTGAGACCTTAACTCAGAAAGCGAAAACTAAGTCAGTGCATGTTGATTGGTTGGGAACATACAGGGAGGAAAAATTATATATATTATAAGAATTTGCACCTCTTTTCCACCCTCTAGCACCTCATATGGTACATGGTTAGTGAAATTAAAAAGCATTTTTAAATGTTTTCCCTAATAACAAATTTCCTGGGGAAGATAGATCACAATAATATTTTACATGTTTTAAGTTGATAGTCAAGGCAATAATACCCAGTAAATTTATGTTTATTGCTTGGGAGTGACCAGGTAATTTGCAGAAAAAGTATCTGCAATTCCGGGATTTGGGACGGTGTTGGGGAGAAGCTCCTTTTTTACTGTCTCTGTCTCTGTTATTTTCCTACAAGGCCCCACATGATCTATTAGTTTTTCCTCAGGAAACATCCAAGCTAAGGTTCTGCTCCCCTCAAGTATGTTTTCTATTCTGTAGGCTCTTTAAAAATTTCTTGAAGCAGAATTATTTTCTGGGGTCTGTACCCAGATTGCATCCAGGTGGTCATGGTCGTGTGAGTGGACATAATAGTAATTCAGACAAGCCATACTTTTTTTTTTTTAAGACAAGTCATACTCTTGCACTGTAAATGCACAGCACCAATCAAGAGGGTTTTTTTTTGTGTGTGTGCCCTTGTCCCGTGCAACATTAGCTCTCTATTTATCCTTGGCATGTCTATGCAATCCTGAAGTTTGGAGCTTCTCCTTCACTTTTAATTATAAGTGTATCAACATTTGTTCCTAAAATATTAACTAATATCAGCATCATATAAAAAATCCTATGTAGTCATTCTCAAAGGTTTTTAATTATTTGTGTGTGGGGTGCACATGTGGAGGTCAGAAGAGTTATCTGTGCTTTACCTTCACAAAGCTTTTTAAAAAATACTCAATCCCAGCTAGGCGTGGTGGCACATGCCTTTAATCCCAGCACTCAGGAGGCAGAGTTAGGATTGCCATGAGTTCAAGGCCACCCTGAGACTAGATAGTGAATTCCAGGTCAGCCTGGACTAGAGCAAGACCCTACCTTGAAAAAAACAAACAAGCAAAAAAAAATTCAATCCCTCAAAGATAATCATTAAAATTGTTAACTGATTAAGATCCAGATAAGGTTCTTCATACATTGTGAATGCTTGATTTGCTTTAAAAGGCTTGGCCTGGGGCCTGGAGAGATGTCTTAGCAGTATAAGGTGCTTGCCTGCAAAGCCTAAGGACCCAAGTTCAATTCCCTGGTATCCATGTAACACGAGATGTCTAAGATGGTGCATACATGTGGAGTTCATTTGCAGTGGCTAGAGGCCCTGTCGTGCCCATTCTCTCTATTTGCCCCTTTTTCTCCCTCTCCTTCCCCTCTCAAATAAATAAATTTTTTTTAAGTCTTGGCCTGGGGAAATGGCTCAGCAGTTAAAGGTGCTTGCTTGCAAAGCCTGTCAGCCTGGGTTCAGTTTCCAAGAACCCATGTAAACTCAGATGCACAAAGTGGCACATGAATCTGAAGTTCATTTGCAACAGCAAGAAGTCCTGGCATGCCCACACCCTACCCCCATTTCATCTCTAAAAAGTTAGTGATACTTTTGATGTTGTATAATGAAATATGGATTACCTGGGTAGTATTTTGATGTTACAATTTAATACAAAAGGAAAGGTTCGTTTATAGGGTTTCAAATTCTACATTGCAGGGGCTGGGGAGATGGCTCTGGATAAAGCCATGCACATATGAGTAAGTTTGGATCCCCAGAGCCCACATAAAGCCAGATGCTGTAGAGCAAGAAGGGAGTCAGAGATGGCAGAAGCTTGCAGGCCAGAACAGAACAATGAAGAAACTGCCTCAAGTTAGAAGGTGAGGACCACACCTGGAAGCTATCCTACCTACCTCAACGTGCATAACCAAACATGAACATGCACAGGTACACCCAAGGAGG
>PVHP010010797.1:0-46718 GCA_004024765.1 Zapus hudsonius | reverse complement strand
GTGGATTGGTAGGGTTAGATGGGCCACAGCTCTCTCGTTGTATCCTGAAAAACACAAACACATTAGGCTTATCCTGAGTTGGTTGAATGGCTGTGGGTATGGGTCCCTTGTTCATCCCGTCCTTCTCTGCAGGGTTCCATATGGATCCTCCACAATATGACTGTGGTGGCTCATCTCTTGCCATGGTCTCATCTTTTGGTTTTTGACCAGAAAACCGAATTAGGTCCACTTCAATGTCCACCTATATAGAATAAAAAAAATTGTTTTGTCTTTTTGTTGTTACTCAACTGAAAAAATTTTTAAATGTATAGTTCTGTTTGTGTTCAGATGATTCGAATATGAAAGGGATTCTTCCTCTTAATTGCCTTTGTAATATGAGAATGTATTAGTACAAACTTATAAAATATATACTGTATAAAAAAAATCCAAAGGAAGGCATAAGAGAAGAAACCTCACAACACTGATATATTACTTTCGTGTTTCTGTGATCGCCCCTCCTCAGTGCCCAGCAGAGATTTCTTAGGTTCACCATTTCAGAGGGCTTCAGTCTCTGATGTCAGAGAAGGTGTGGGAGAGGTCATAGGGATGGGATGACAAAGTGGATTCAGAGGCAGAAAGGTCACAGAAGCAGGGCTGGGTAACTTCTAAGGACAACCTAGAGCTCTCCTCCCCATCTTTCCCCACCTACTACAGGCTCCATGGCCTCCCAAAGGAGTGCTGGAAATAAGGGTTCAAAGTACGGGCCTGCAGACCACTGAAAGCAAGGGCTCGCAACCCATTTCCAGCCTCCCAGTTCCTGCCTCAAGAAGAAGGAGACTTTCCACCTAGACAGAAAAGCACTCCTCCTCTCGCCACCATCTTGCCCAACAAAGTCAAGTCGAAGTATATTTTATTAAATGAGTTGGTTTCTGGTATGCATGTGTGTGAGTATGATGTGTGTGTGTGTGTGTGTGTGTGTGTGTGTGTGTGTGTGTGTGTAAAGGTCAGGGGACAACTTTTGAGTGTCTGTCCTCATGAAGACAAGGTCTCTCATTCTTCACTGCTGCATTTGACAGGCAGGCTGATCTACAAGCTTCTAGAAAAGTCTTCTGTCTCAGCCTCTCTTCTCCTCGGGATTACAGAAGTCCACTAAGGCTTTCAGCATCTTTTGGGAGAGGTATGGGAATCCAAACTCAGGTACTCACACCAACACACATTAGCCAATGAGCTATCTCCCCAGACCCAAGTCCAAATGGAAATTATGGGCCCAGGCCAGGCAGAATTCTAGGTGACTGCTGTGTTTTGAGACAGGGCTCCAGTCCAGGTGTCAACACAGTCATGGACATCTCTGATGCATCATGTGTTCAAGGAGGCTATTTCCCAGCTTTCTATATCCATGCGAAGTGAGGACACAGGCTGAGAGCAGGAAGAGGGAGAGGGGCGGAGCGCATTGTACATAGGAGGTGTGACCCCACAATATAGCACTGAGCTAGGAACAGAGAATCCCAACGTTTTCATGTAGAATCTGTTCAGAGTGAGATAGATAGAGATGTCGGTTTTAATCAATTCAGCGAAAAGCACAGCTAGGAAACGCCTGTGAGGCTACAGAGAAGCAAACTCTCCCATGTCAGGTGGGGTACATGCTGGAGAGAGAAGCTCTCTGACAGGTGTGGAGGCATCACATGGTAGCCTCCATGGGGTGAAGAAGTGAATGTCCAGACGATGGGTTAAGGGCTGCCCAAGCCTGTGAGTGACCATCAGCCTCCCCTGGTGGCCCTGCTCCTTGGGGACTCTCCTGTGCCCTGCCAGTTAAATCAAGCCCAGTTCTGCCTGCCAGTGGCTTCTCCACAGCATGTGTTCCTCTTTCTGTGTTCTAGAACCTTATTTCATGCCCCTCTCTCCATCCCTGAGCAAGAGACTTCTTTGCCTAGCTTTAATGATAGAAATTATGGCCATAAGAAAAGAAAAAAAACCTGTATTACACAGAAGATAACATGTTCAGAACTTTATAAAAGTATTATCTACACTATACAAATTCTATAAAAATTATGGCATTGAAGAAAAATCCAAATAAGCAAATTTTAAGATTTTCTTCAAAGGGATGTAATTTGGGGGCTAAAGAGTTGGTAAGATGCTTACCAAACCAGAATTACTTTTTAAAGGTATTTTGCCCGGACAAAAGCAGAATGATGTAATGCAATTGGATGGTTCGTTTTTATTTCTGCCATGCAACATGAGTGGCAGTTTGTTGAAACTTTAAAGAGTCCAGAGTCACTGGATTGGGAAAGACTGCTGGTCTACCTACCACATAATGCCTATGAACTGTCACTGAGATGATCTATAGGCTCATGGGTTAATGAAACCAACCTGACACATTTGCAATTAGGAGGAGGAGGAGGAAGAAAGTAATGAACAGATCATAGTAATGAATAAATGCACCAAAGTTTCTCCAGTAGATACATTTTGATATGAATGGTGATTTTTCCTGTATTATATGGTTAGATGTTTCTAGTATTATTTATTCCTGTGCGTGTTTATGTGTGTGTGTGTATGAGTACAGGCACATGAGTATGGAAGTCAGTCCTCTGCCTTGAGCCAAAGTTTCTCAATCTGTTATTGTTCTTTACTGCTCTTGTATTGAGCTCCAGAAAATTCTCCTGTTTCTACCTCCCATCTCCCCATTAGAATTAGTATGCTGGGCTTCTAGAAGCACTCCATGGCTTCCTGGGGTCTGGGGGTTGAACTTGGATATTCCAGCTTGGGTGGTGTCGCAGTCAGCCACACTCTGCAGGGATGAATCTTCAAACCAGGCATAGTTTATGGGAGGAAACAATTTATTCAAGCTACAGATCCAGGGGAAGTCCCATAAAAATAAAAGAGGCTGGTCCTCTTTCACAGGTCCAAGCAGAGAGAAGCCTATCACCAACAAACACACAGAATAGCAAACAGGCAGGAGGGCAAGGAGAGAATTCTTTCCCATTTATATAGCCCTAGGGTGGGGTCTTGCAATTCTATCCCAGATTTAATGGCTTCCTGAGCCTCTGGAATTTCCTTCCTGCATGGCCCACACAGGAAAGGATGTTTACTTCTAGCTCTCCTGAGCTTCCTTACATCCTGCCCCCTACTGAGAGGCAGCCTTCCTGTGAACATCCTCAGAGACCCACCCAAGATTACTTGAAAGGTCAAGTTGACATCAAAACTTAACCATCACAGGTGGTGATCACTTTATCTACTGAGCCATCACCCCAGCCCAGGAGATAGTTTTAGAACAAATTTTAAAAAGACAAGATACGTAATTTTATGTATGCCATGAAAATGCAGCTACATAAAAATCAAATTCCTTAAAAGGAAAATAAAACAGCAAAATGTATTCATAAATGAGATTACCAGTAAAAGTTCCCTTCCCTACTCCACTTTTTCTCATTTTTCAATAGGATTTGTCTTTCATCTGTTATGGAAAGTAATTTTTCTTAAGTGAAAATAAAATGATATAAGCTTGCTTAAAGAGAGCAAAAGGCTGCTCTTCATATGCAAAAGAATATAGTTCATTGTAGACAATTTTCATTTTCATCAAAACCAATCTGAGATTCTGCTGCTCTTTCCAATCGAAGCCATTGCACTCACCTGTGTTGTATAGCATGACTTCACAGTAGCTTTGGTTCTGAACACACAATCATATGCACTAGGCACTGCATATTCCATCCCATCACCCACACAACGCCAGCAAACACTGTGCATTCTTTCCATCACCCATACAATATCAACAAACCCTGGGTTCCATCCTACCATATGACATCAACAGTGTATTTCATCACCCATACAACACCAACAAACACTGCCTGAAACACCTCAGACTCAAGACCTTTGTAAGTTATAAACAGACTGCAGTACTTTTAGTACATAAACAAAGTTTTTTGTACTTACCGAAATAGAATAACTTAGCTACAGAATATAAAGATTTTAAATATTTACCACCTGTCATTTCTCCGCATCTGAATTTCAGATTGGTAAATCTTTGGATTTTACTGTTTGAATGTCTGATTTAAAAAACTTCTGCTTGAGTTGATGACTTGAGTTTCATTTAAGAAAATTACTGAATAATTAATTTTGTCATGGATCAGGGAGGGGCTCATGAGGTGCTACTGGTAGCTGCTGGTTGCTGGGGAGGGGCAGTCATGTTCTTAAGTGGTGTAGACACTGCTTAGTCTGTCATGATCCTGTCAATAACCCCCACCCATGCTCACACAAGCAACCCGAATCAAATTCAGTGGGTCAAAAAATAAGTAAATGAAATAAAGACATCAAAGCAGAAGTGGAGCTAATTGTTAAGAAAGGTTCAGTGGAAGTTGTAGGAAGCAAGAAAGTAATGGGGTGAATGTAATCAAAATACATTCTCTACATGTATAAAATTAGCCAAAAATAAGTGAATCACCTAATAAATTCTGTCTTAGGATAAGGACAGAATTTCTAACAATTTCTGAAACAACTTTAAACATACATCTGTCAGTTTGTACTACATATTGATGTGAAGTGGTATTCTCAACATTAATGATTAAAAAATCAAAGTAGTAATCACCTCTGAAAAACATTAAAGATCTTCAACATCCTGCAGCATCAATATTCAACCAAGATTTAATTATGTAAAAATAAAATATCTATCTCATTAGTATGCAAATTTGCCTTCGTCTTTAATAAATGGTAAAATTATATGTATTTCTAAAAGGCATTTTAAAATAAATTTGTTTATGATTTCTTGTTCATATTTGATTTGTACATTTAGTTTATGTTTTATATAACCCTATACCCAGGGTGGCGTAAAATTTCTCAGGCAAAAAGGAGTTGCTAGTAGAAAATGTTTAGAAGCTCTGATCTAGAGAGATTTTGAAAAAAATATACATTCCAGAGCTAGGAAAATGGCTCCTGGGGGAAGTACTTGCCATGCAAGTATAGGACCTGAGTTCAGATTCCCAGCACCCATGTTCAAAGCAAAACCTGAGTGTGGTGGTACACACCTGTAATTCTTGCACTCGAGATGCAGAGACAGAAAAGCCCTGGGGCTTGCTGAATAGCTTGTCTGGCCAAATCAGTGAGCTCTTTGTCAGTAGGAGACCCTGCATCCAGGAAATAAGATGGAGAGGAATAGAAGACACCCAATGTCAACCTCTGGTCTCCACATGTACACCCACACGTGGCACCCCACATGCATATAAGCATGTGCACAGGTACACATATACCACACACACTCTATACATATATGTGTATATTCATAGGTATTGTTTCATTCCCTGGCAGAAGGTTTGACAAATGTGCCCCAGGTTGTGTATTCAAAACAAATGTCTTGTGGTCCTTCCATCAGTGGAAAGATGTAACCAGTACAGAGAAGATTATCACTGCCCAGACGTGAGGGTGACAGGTATCCTAGTCAGCCACACACTGCTGGGATGAACCTCCAAACCAGGCAGTTTATGGGAAGAAAGGATTTATTGAAGCTACAGATCTAGGGGAAGTTCAATAATTTGCAAAAGAGGCGGGCTCCCTTTCATTGGTCCAAGCAGAGAGAGAAACCCATTACAACAGCAAACAGACAGGGGGAAAGAGAGATTTTCTCCCCTTATATATACCCTTAGGGTGAAATCTTGCAACCCTATCCCAGATTTATTTACTCCCTGAGTTTCTGGAATTTCCCCCCCCCTGCACTGCCCTCCCAGGAAGGAAAGTTTGTTTCTAGTTTTCCTAAGCCTCCTTATATCCTGCCCCTTGCTGAGAGGCTGCCTTCCTGTAAACAACCTCAGAGACCCACCCAAGATGATTACTAAGAAGGTCAAGTTGACAACAAAACTTAACCATCACAACAGGCAAATCTGTCACCCATTCTGTATTTGTGGGACTTCCCCAAAAGTTGTGCTGCATAAAGAAATAATTAATGAAAAACATGGGCTGAGGAGATGGCTCAGCAGTTAAAGGCATAATGAAAAAAGTGTGCACTCGCACGCACACACACACACAAATGTAAATATCTTTTTAAGAAAAGAAAAACACATTTCCTAAGGGTAGTATGTGTTATAATGCTGACAAATCTTAAGTGTTGAATGAATATGAGAGTTCTGGGCAGTTCTAATGCAAAAACCTCACAGTCGAGAAAAATAAGTGGAAGTTATTTCTTAAACATCAACCTACTCTTCCAATCCTCCCTTCTGAATTTTCTTGCTGATATTCTAAATTACTGAGGTTAAGATTCTGGTCAAAATCCTGTCTTATCTAATTTAACAGATAGGAAGGGGATTTGGAAAGTGTTTTCAGAATTCACAAATACCTTTGCAAACTGATCCTAATATTGACTGACCACTTAATGTGGTTGAAGTATTTCACATATATTACGTTTAATCTTCATGAGAAGTAGATAAGATAGACATCATCATATAAAACAGATATCACTATATCCATTTTATAGTTCAAGAACAATTTCAATGAAAAATGCTATGTGGATCTTGAGTCTCCCAAAAGCTACATGTTGATGGAGCCATTGGGTATTTAGTGGAAACATTACAGGGTGAGGCCTTGTGAAAAGTCCTGAATGCAAATCTCTGTGAGGAGATTTGGGGTCAGCCTCTCATGTAGCCTGTTCTTTCTTTTGCTTCCTTGCTGATAAGATTTTCTCTCCCACTTGCTCTGCCACAACATGCAGAACGAGCAGGTTGACTGATCATTGACTGGAAACTCCAAAGCTATGAGCCAACCTCAGAGTTCCCTTTTTAACATGAAAATATCAAAAGCATTTCATTAATGCAACAGAAAGCTAATATATCAGATGTGTTTTCTCTCCTCCAAAGCTTAGGCTTTTCCTGCTAAACTTGATGTCTCTCACCCACCTCTGCTGTTTGCCACTGGTTTTCTCTTCTTTATTCTTTATTTTATGCTTTAGCATATCTCCTATCAATATGTTCTATTTATTAAAGTGGGACTGGAGAGATGGTTCAGCAGTGAAGGCCCTTGCCTGCAAAGCCTAATGGCCTGGGTTCAATTCCCCAGTAACCACATAAAGCCAGATGCACAAATGTCTGGAGTTCATTTGCAGCGGCTGGAGGCCCTAGTGCGCCCATTCTTTCTTTCTCTGTCTCACTCCGCTTGAATATACATATTTAGATATACTTTTTTCATCAAAGCTTTCTTTTGTGCTAAGCTCATCCCTTAGTTTCCACTGAAATTCACATGCTAATGCTCTCTGGGCATTAATACTAAGTCAGTTTAGTATTAATTTACCTTCAAAGGTTTCACTAACAGTGCCTCCCTGGAGCCCAAGCTTTTAACACACGGGTCTTTATGAAGGGTGGAAGTGGCATTCAGGAAACAAATTATAGCAATGATTGCTACTAGTTAAAATGTGCATATTTTTTAAAAGTGTATATTTATTTTTCATACCACCTGTTCGTTGATCTCTGTTATAAAAATGAGGTATGTTTGAATTGTGATTTAATTTGGTAAATCAGTTCTGTGAGGTTTTCCTTAAAATTGAGCTGAGTGCCAGACCTGTCATTGTTCAGGAAGGACATGGCACAGAAAGGCTGGTTAACATCTGGGAAGGCAACTGAAGACTGGGAGGCCAGCAGACCTTTGGGCATCTGCATCTTTACTTATTTCCATCAGAATGTGGTCTCTAATTTCAAGTTCAATGGAAGAGAGAGATGGTGACTGGCTGGTTCACTGCATTATCTCCAGCCCAGCACCCAACTAGAACAGACAAGGTACTTGGCTAACTTGGTGATGAAATGCTAAAGTGGAAGCCTTCAGAAACCTTATGCTGACTCCAATACAATGATTTCGTATTTTCTCCTCTCTTATAGAATAATAGATTGAACATATCCTGACAATGCCTTATGTATCTGAGCCCATATACAAGATTTCAACCATTCTGTTTATAATTAAATATAGGACTAGACGTAAAAATAAGACAATATAGGATAGATTAGACTGGTATTGAAGAATCAAAATTTTAAATGAAATACATAACATGCGTTCCTTGTTTTTCTCTCTCCTTTGGTACTGAAATGATGTTCCTTTGCTCAGGAAAAAATACATCTTTTGTCATCTGCATTGTACTCTCTTCTAAACAAAAGCTATATAGGGTGGATTTATAGACAAAAGACTTCCTGGGCTAAAATAAGTAAGGATAACATATTGAAGGCTAGTGTTATAGAAACATGTTAATTCTTAAAGTCTAAAAAATTTTAAATACTCAATATTACTATAGGGTTGTTTGTATGGGATATATATGGTAAATATGCTATTTCTTTGCATAGAATACTAAAAATGTCTTTTTTTTAAATATATATATATATATATACTAGTCAGGGTTATTGGATGTAGCTTCATAAGAAAACAATCTATATATTGATTGCAGTTTACTCCTGAAAGAATCAATATTTCTTTATTGAGATGACAGAATTACAGAATCATAAAATGAGAAAAGGTTTCAAAAGACCATCAAATATAGCTTTATTGATATACATACTATAGACAATTCTTTTAAAGAAATCTTAAAACTATGCACAGCCTCTGACAGTAATTCTACCTCAAGGAGTTTATCAGACATGTGTATATGGAGCTATGTACCAGCACATCGTAGCCTTATTTAGGATACCATAAAATTGGCAGGAATTTAAGTATACTAAGATTAGTAAAATACTATGTCATGTGTAATCATTTTTAGCCACTGAAGTCCTATTTGACATGGGGAGTGTTTTCCATTTCTTTTGAAGTAAACAAAGAAAAAAATGTGAGGAAAGAATGTATGATTGACAGCGACAACATTCTCATGACTTCAAAACGGTGTGTGTGTGTGTGTGTGTGTGTGTGTGTGTGTGTGTGGTAATGGAACTTTTAAGGCAAGACTAGGGCTTCGATGAGACACCTGCTCAGCATCCGATCTCCTCAAGCAGCTTTCTGATTTCAGTCATTGCTATGGAAACCAGTGCACAGTTGTAGCCAGGCAGCTCCTGGCCTCAGCTGGGAGGAGGTTGCCTCTTCTGGTAACTGTATAGATGGGGAAGAACATGGGAGCACATGTCCCTGGGAATTACCCTAGACTGAGGAAGGACGCAATTGAGTAAATAAATATTGCAGTTGATGATAGTGAATTCCTCTGAATTGAAATACTACCCCTCCACCTCGGTCAGGAGGGAGGCTCAGGAGACTCTGGAGAGATCAAATCTGGGAGACCTGAAATTTTAAAAGTTACAAGGCTATCGGAGCAATAAGCAACTGTTGAGGGGCAAAAAAGGTTTCATGTGACACAAGTGTAAAACCAGCCCTCTGAGGAAGTGGCCCTGATTTGTAGCATTCACCAATTTCCATGTAAATGCCCCTACCTTGGTCAATTTCAAGTACCAACCTGACATCACAGAAAGTGAAGTTGTCCAGAGAGGCACTTTGGTGTGTCAGGAAGGCCCAAGCAGGCTCAAACACCCTCCTGGATCATGCCCACGCCTCTGTGCTTGAGTGGCCAGTCTGAAGAACATTCCACGCATCTCCTCAGAGGAGATCCGGCCTTGTCATCCCGAGTGTCAACAACCTGATAAAGCACCCTTGAATGGCCTTTCATCTCCTGCCTGGTAGCATCTTCCAAAAGAAATAACTTGCGCATGAGCCCAGTCTCAGGTTTTTCTGGGAAATTCAAGCAAGCCAGAGGTTACAAGGAGATATGATAGTTTTGGATAATATATACTTTATCAAATTTGTACTTTTTAGTGTTCTCAGTTTCTTGCATCAGGCAAGTCTATGGTTCCAACTATGGAGATGCTGAGGCAGGGGAATAACTGAAACCAGAAGTTTGGGATCAGCCCAGACACAAAAATGAGATCAAATGCAATAAAACTGTGGGTGAATTCTAGATCTCATGGCACAGTCCCTTGCCAAGTGGAAAGCTTTGTACAATTTAGGGAAAGCTAGCTGGCCCTGGGGTACCTGTTTGGTGTCTTCCATGGCCTGCTGGCTCCATCCTCCATATCACCAATATAAAACCTGAAGGGGAGGAAAGAAGAATGGAATCAGGAATTGATCAATTTTCCGTCTTTCTTTCTTTCTTTTTTTTTTTTTTTTTTTTTTTTTTTTTTTTTTTTTTTTTTTTTTTTTTTTTTTTTTTTTTTTTTTTTTTTTTTTTTTTTTTTTTTTTGATTATTTGGCTAGTAGGTCGTTGTTGGATATTTTTTTCTTGAATCCCACCACCAAGAATCCTATGTCTATATCCACTAAATAATAATGAAAACAGTAACTATAATTCAAAGGTTAATGCCGTTTAATGAGCAGGAAAAGCATTTTGAGATTCTGGTCCCATTTAGAGACAATCATGACACATAATTATTGAGTTTTAAAGCTTGTCGGTTAACAAAGAGGCAGTAACATTTTCATGATTTTCAGGAAGCATTTCATTCTGTTAAAACTTCCATAGAGAGAAAAAATCTTCAAGCATAAGATACAAAAAGAACAAAAACCTTTACATATTAGAAATAGACCAATAAAATATAATAGAGCCAATATTTAGATCCACAATATTGCAAAGCACATATAATAACAGTCACTCCAGCAGTATGTGGGATCCATATATAGAAAATTACAAAATCTTGCTGAGGAACACGAGTCTTAGAAAAAGGGAGTCCTTAACCCAATTCTCTTGCCTCCCAGGGATCAGGCCAAAGAGATCCTATTAATCCCCCCCACAATACACAGCAGGGCCTCAGAGAATCTTCTAAGCTAATCACTCTCCCTTTTGCCTGACCTGGAGGCTGTCTTCTCACTCTAACGTGTGACTATGGATGTAGATTGATACAGACAACCATAGCATATATACACATGCATGCATATACAATCATGAGTCACTTCATGACAAGATGCATTCTAAGACACATAGGCAATTGTCAGCATGCAAACATCAAAAAGCGTACTTACACAATAAAAGATGGCTATGAAATCACCATGATTATATGATGAAATGAATATATTATATTATAAACTGAAAACCACTATACACATACATGCACACTCATGTACACATATATGTATATGTGACATACATATATCATATATATATACATATTATATATATCAAACTCTAACTATGAAAAAGAAATACACTTAAAGGTTTCAAGAATTCTATATACAGCAGACTAACTGTGACATTTCTTTTCCTTAAAATTTTCTATTTTTCTGTATGTTGCTACATGTTACTTTCATACTCAGAAAAGAAATACTTTTAAAAATAAGTGTATGTTGTTTTTCCGTGTGTGTGTTATGCATGTGTGCTTGTATGTGTGTGGGCACGTGTGGGAGGCTCACTTGCATGAGTGTGCATGTGTATATAGAGCCCGCAGGACTGTCTTTCTCCGGGTATGCTGTTCACTTCTTTTTGAGGCTGAGTCTTTCCTTGGCCTGACTGACTAACCAGCCCACTGCAGGGATCCTCTTGTCTCTGCCTCCCAAGCGCTGGGACTGCAGACACTAATGCACCTGCCCGGCATTTGGTGGGCACTGGGGCTTGAACTCAAGTCCTCATGCTGCCTGCTGAAGCAAGCCCTTTACCAACTGAGCTATATCCTCAGACCCTTGATTTATAAAACAAAAGGACAAGAGGAAGTTCCAAAAATTTTAGTGAGACAAGTAGATCTCTTACAGAATAAGGACCAGAAAAGTTAAGTGACATGACCCAGGCCCTGCTCCCAAGAAAGTAGATGTTAAGAAACTGGATCTTCCTCTTTGCTGTGAAATTTTTCTTTCATTGCTCAGAGCGCTGGTTCTTGGGGAAGGCCCCGAGAGAACTCAGCACATTTCTGACTCCATTTAGTTTGTCAGTTTTTGTGACTTCAGGAGACTATGTAAAGAAAGAGCTAAAGCACAGTAGCACCACACACTGAAATTGAAAAACAAAACAAAACATTCAGGCAAAGAGAAAAGGATTATTCAAGCAAGGTGTAAGGCCATGTGGAGTTGCAAGAGGTGGATGCCACCTTACTATGAGCTTCCTCCAGGGCAGAGGAAAGAGGACAATAAAACAGCCCAGCAAAGGATGCAGTGCCCTCAGATCAGCACTTTCTGTCTGTGCTGTGGCACTGGATCTGCAGGTATTGCTGAGTCATGTTTTCAGTTCTGTTCTGAGGCAGCTTATCCTCCCTGGTGTGACAAGGGAAGAGGTTCCAGTATAAAGCTGGTCCCAGGAGGCACCTTCCACCAGATGACTACTACCAGGTAGGTAGCAATAGTCCTGACGGAAAAACTTAGGGCTAAGTTTTCCAAATGGACATCATTTGAATTTGATTCGATGTAGACATTGGGAGAAATCACACACTGAAAGGGTGAATGCAGGTTTCTCAAGAGAACCACACTAGGATTTTATATTTTAGATGAAGGATGGATTACTGGTCAGTTATTGTGGTGGAGCAAGAGTTTCCCATAATGGGATGTACTCTACTTTTCTATCCCTTTGTGGGGTTTATGGAGGTAGCATTGTATCAGATGCATGAAAGAACAGATAATGTCTCAAGGCTAACAATATAGAGACAGCATTATAATAAAGCAAACGACTCATGGCTAGCAATCATCCCATCTGGTTTGAACTGCTTTGGGGTGGTCTTGATGTAAAACAGCTCTGCGTTTGCATCAGCCCCCAACCACTTTGCAGTTTGCTTCTTCCCACCCCCATGCATATGTAACACAACTCATTAGTGCCTTCATTAATAGATCTAATGATCAGTTGAGAACTTTTCCAGACAATTTATTGCCTCCTAAAAAAACTCTGGACCACATTGCTTACAGTTTTAACAGGATCAGTCTTATTTTGGTTTCACCAGAACTAAGTTATTTCCCAAGAGTTCATTTGCTTCTACTGCTTATTCGTGACTACCTCATTTCTAAGTTTTTGACAAAATAATCATTTCCACAGCAACCAACTGGGATTTATCAAGGAAAGGATTAAGATTTTAGGAAAAGTATGAACAATATAAGTAGATGAATCATGAAAATAATCGTGATACATATTGCCAATGAAAAGAAATAATATTGGAATGAGTGTATGCTATGAGTATTTTAAAATGATCTTGTTATTCAAATAAAAACTACTGAAGTTCAGTTTACTGGGAGACCTCAGTTACTCCTATTCTGTAGAATATATATGTATTTAATATGTATTTTTATAATTTAATATTTAAATTTTAATTTAAAATTAAATTAAAAAATTTTAAATATATATGTATACATATGAAGGGGGCACCTAATCATTCCTCA
Source organism: Zapus hudsonius (assembly GCA_004024765.1). NCBI lineage: Eukaryota > Metazoa > Chordata > Mammalia > Rodentia > Dipodidae > Zapus > Zapus hudsonius. Next base: position 33,470 of record PVHP010010797.1, on the reverse strand, counting down.
CACCCTTCTGTTTGTGTACACCTCAATTTTACAGACTACAACGTAATGTGCATTGGGAAGATATATCTAGGCAAATGTAAGTTACAGTGGGGAATATGGTACAAGAGTGGAATTGAACTATTTCTATTTTTAATATCCTTTTCTTGCCACAATAAAGCATCTTTGTGGAGATTAGTTTAGGAAACAGTAAGTGCTCTGTAAAAACTTTTGGATAAGAAATCTAGGTTGTGGCTAGGATTTGCTAGTGACATCTCTGGGTTAATGTGTGTGTTACATAACACATGATGAATATCATGGCTTGCTTGAGCAGTTTGCATGTTACATGACTTGCCTGTTGTGTCTATGCCAACTACGCCTGTGGAATGAGGTGTCTCAGTTGGCAGACCAACGTTTTTGTTCTGAATATTTTTTTCATAGTAGTTTGACTTACATATGATGAAATATGCAGATCCAAAAGACGCAATGCTAGGAGCTTTGACAAGAATCAAATGTGCTGTCCATGCAAACATGTCAACACCAAACCAAGACACATGCTATTTCCCCAGAACTTTCTTGCATGATCAATTCTCCCCTCTCACCCTGAGAAAAGCCACAACTGTTTGCATTGTTTTCAGCTTACATGAATCTGACCTGTTTGAAAACATCATCTAAATAGAATCATGGTGTAAATGCTTTTGTGTCTCTTTTGGTTCAGTGGGTTTGAGATTCACCAACATTGTTGAATAAGTCACTAACTACTTCCTTCCTTCCTTTGTCTTGCTGAACTGTATTCCATTGTATAAGTAGAACATTGTACTTTATGCCTGGTGCTCATTCAATTGTGATCAGTCTACATAATGTAAATTGTAATCTCAAGCCAACCTCCCTATGTGACTCCCTTTCCCATCTGATTAATAGCCTTCTGTATTACTGAAAGATGACATCAAAAATCCCATCCTTTGTACTGATAGAAAAAGCCAAAATGTGAGACCTGTTGTCAAAGCAATGGATTTCATTACTTCCACATTTATACCTGAGCCAGTGGTCAACCTCAGTGCAAGGAAAAGACTTTCTCCTGATTGCTTTAGCAAGTATACAGAGATTTTATTTTTGTCAGCACACCAGTTATTTGAAAGCAAGCACAGGACAAGCTTGGCACAGCAGGTAAACTTGGATATGGACCCCATCCCCTTACAGTGCCCCTTGAGACGCTTGGGACAGCTAGCCCATGGCCTTGACCCCCAGCTGGTTATGACAGATAGCAATTGCTCTAATAAATTCTAGTGGTTACATAATGAGTGCTTAAGGGTGTTTTCCTGCCAGAGGGAATATACATTTTAAAAAGGGATTTGGAGAACAGTCTGTAGAAGATAATCAATAAATGTGATCTCCAATCTCTTGAAGAATCCAAGTTAGGAGACTTAAAAGTCAAATTAGAGAGTAAGAAAGATATTTTATTGTAGCATCCATTGAACTTTATTGAACTCCACTGTTAAGTAATACCATGAAGAAACTGCCAGGAATCATCTTGCTGTCAAACAAAGTCAACAATGCAGACCCCATATTCACACTGTAGCAGTTACTTTTTGTTGATGAAGTAAAACACCTGACCAGAAGCAGTTTATGGAAGGAAAGGGTTTATTTCAGCTTACAATTTCAAGAAGTTTCATCATGGGGGGGGGGGGGGGAAGCATGGCAGAGAAGACAGCTGGGTGTCACATCTTGTCACAACAACATGGAGGAAGCTGCAAGAGTGAGTTAGGTATCCCTGACAAGGGAACTGGACTATAAAATCCCAAGGCCCATCCCTAATGACACATATCCCCCACGGCTTCATTTCCCAAAGGCTCCACCACTTCATACTTCTTAATACCACCATACTATGGATTAACTTTTAACATAGGATTTGGAGGAGACATTCAGATCATAGCAGAATTTCAAAAGAGACTTGTGGTAGTCAGTTTTCCATTTCTGTAACCAATACTTAAGACAATGAACTTATAAAATAAGCAAGTTCCTTTTGGCTCACAGTTTTGGAGGTTTCACCCACTATCAATTGGACCTGTTGCTTTTGCATCTGTGATGGCAGAGAGCTATAGTGAAGCCATGCTTTTCGCCTCATGGCCTGGAGTTAGAGAGACAAGCATACTCAGTGACCTAAAAGGCCCCACCTGCTAAAAGTTTCCACCACCAGGCTACAGGCTAGGGACCAAGCCTTTAACACATGGGCCTTTGGGAGACATGTTTCAAAAGATTAGAGTATCAGAATCAAAACCAAGGTTCTTTTTTTTTTAATGTGCATGTATGGTGTGTGTGTGTGTGCGCGCGTGCATGTTTCTATGTGTATGAGTGCACAATGTGCCCATGCATGTGGAGGCCATAGGTCAATATCAAGTGAATTACCTTATTGTTCTCCACCTTATTTTTTGAGACAGGATCTCTTACTGAACTGGGCTAGATAAACTTGCCAGCAAGCCCCAGGGATCCTGACAGGGATTCTGTCTCTGCCTTCCTGCTGTGCCATCACGCCCAGCTTTTACAGTGGGCACTGAAGAACAAACTTGGGTCTTCATGCTTGCACAGCAAGCTCTTTACCAACTGATCCCTGGCTCTGCAAACCAAGGCTCTTAAGGTCTACAAGTACCATACTTACACTCTTATGCACAGATTATTTTGGAAACAAAGTACTTCCAAAGTACTTCACTGGTGAATGTTGTAAAGGCACCACACCTGTGCCTGGTCCACTCTGCTTAGGTGGAACCCTCTGATGTGGGAGTCTGAGGGCCAATAAGGGTTCCTTCATACCTTAGTTGGGGGCTCACAAAAGCGCACATCTTGCAACCATCTCCCACATTCATACGGCAGAATTGCAACAGTAAATAGTGGTGACAGCCCAGTCTGTCTAGGCAGAAAGATCCTTAGGCAGCTTCCTGCTTATCACTCAGAAAGGTATTAAGGTATTTGAAAGTGTTAGGTCTACACCCAATGCCATGAGGGAAATTAGCTTGATGGCACAGAAGCTTCTATATGAGCACCACACTACCAGACAAGCCACTCCCCGGGTGCTGGATGAAAGAGGTGCAAGTCACATTAAGAGTCAAATCACTCCATTTATTAATCAATTTCAAACACAAAGCAAGAAACGAGGAAAGAAGACAGTACAATATACTTAGAAAAGAGCACAGCAAGACAGAGGGGCTAGACCTCCTGACACCTGGACTGTTATCAATGCTTACACGTGCCCATGGGCTTTCCTTGCTGGTGCTTTGTTCTCAGGGACCAGAGATCAGTAAAGTAGCCCGAGAGTCTGAAGATGCCTGGGACCAATCCAGCCCTTTGTTTTGTAGGGAAAAGGCCCTGACTCTAGACAGTTCACCTGATGAGCAGCTATGGGTTTTATACAGCCTTAACTGGGGACAGAATAGGTGTTATCAATAGGCTGGCAATTCCAGATACAGTGAATTTTGAATGCCCCACCAGCCTCATGTGTGTTTAGCATATCATGAAGATTAGGTGCCCCTGATGCCCCATGAAAATTAGACACCTCTTAGTTCTTCCATTTCTCCAGATCTGTGTGCATAGCAAGCCTCCCTGCTTTATCTATGTCTAACAGGCCTACAAGTCACTAACTTCCTTAACTATATTTAAAACAACCTTGTGGTATTATCATTTCATTTTTGTTTTCCACAGCAGAATTTAATGTTTGCAGCTATTAGAGCAAATACACTTGGCATTCACTTGACTCCCCCTAGACATCACAAGGGCGCTACTAATACCAAGAGGACATCTAGCAAATCAGAAGGTACAGAAATAGAGAGAGACCAGCAACCAAAGAACAAATAAGAACTCAGACCTATCTGCAGATGACAGTGGAGGACTGAAACTTGGAGCTCCTCTCCTGAAACTTCGATGCAAGCTAGGGATGAAGATTAGGTTAGCCTTTGTGCATGCTTGTGAGGGATTATCTTGGCTAGGTTAATTAAGGTGGGAAACCCCACTTAACTGTGGGCAGCCCCATGGCATGCACTGGGGTCTTACACTGTATAAAAAGGAGAGAGAGGATGAACAGCACATTCATTGCGCTCTGCTTCCTCATTGTGCTGTCTGTGACCTGCTGCCTCAAGCTCCTGCTGCTGTGCCTTCTAGTCATGATGGGCTGTAGCCTGGAACTTTACATTGAAATCATTCTTTCTCCCTTACACTAATTTTGGTCAGGTGTTTTTCCCCAGCAAAAAGATGTTGACTAATACAGAAATCTGACTAATATAGGGCTCTTCAAAAGTAACTCCCTATCTATTTCTGCATCCATACTGCTGTAACCTAATCTCAAGATATTAATACTTGTTCCACATCATCTCTGATGGGTGGTTGAAGTAATAGTCTGTGGGCTTTCCCTTTGCCTTTCCATGTGGCTCTGAAATGTGAGTGTATATCAGAATCACCTAGTAGATTTCTTCAAAGACAGACTTCTAGATCCCACCTCCAGTGTGTCTGGTTGAGCAGATATGAAAGAAAGCCTGAGAACCCATGTTTCTAACAAGATCCTGGGTAAGGCTGCTCCTGCTGGTCCAAGGACACACTTTGATAACAACACTGTTCTAGATCATTCTCCACACCTACAATGAATTCTGAGGGGCAGCATGCAGCATTCTTCCAATTCTGACACAAAATGTCTTCTTAAAAACAGGTTTATTAAGATGTAATATATATACGTTAATATAATTCACTATTGAGGATACACTTAATCACTTTAAAAATACTCGCAGAGTTGTGTATACAACAAGTAATTGATTTTGAAATTGTTCAGGAAACTCCCCATTTCTTAGCAATTATCCTTGATTTTTTTTTATTTTGATGATGTATTAGTGAACTTTGTTTTACTACAATGAAGTACACAATGGAAATAAGTTGATCAAGATAAAAACTTAATTAGCTGATAGTTTTATAGAGCCAAGTCCAAGTACAGGCAGCCCTACTAAAGCTGGTGGCAGATAGCAATGACACTGGTGCAGTACTGTGTGTCAGAACAAGTGTGGCATCTCAAATTAGAGAGCAAAGGAAGACAAGACTAAGGTCCCTAAATCCCCTCGGAAGGCATGCCTACAAATGGTCCTAAAGACCTCCCCCTAAGCCCCAGAAATCTCCTCTCACCACCACACTTCCAGTCTTTTCATAAGGGCCACTCAAACTAGGTCAAACCACAGCAGATGTGAAGTTCACATCAAGTCTTGTCGGCCTTTGTATTTCTAGTATTCGACCCAATACCTGCATACAATAGGCATCAACCAGTATTTTTTTTTATTTAAGGTAAAATTTAATCAAAAAGATAAATCTTTTAACTTACAATTTTCTTTTTTTTACGTCTTAAATATAAATTTATTGTCCATAATGAGTTACATTATTCAGTGGGCAAACAATGAGTTATTATCCCCAATTCCCCAATGCCCCCCTCCCCATCCCCAATCAGCTGGATATCCTCCTCCGTGGGCCGCCTGGATCAGTCCTTGTGGCAGGGGACCCTGGATAGCCTAGTACTCAGCCCGGTCCTCCTGGCCCAAGCATCAACCAGTATTTGAAGAGTCAAAAATGCAACCAATTCAGTTGCTACACCATAATTAAGATTCTACTCTAAAACTAAGAAGCATATTGGATATTTTCTTCCTGATACCCAGACTCTAAGGTAAGAGAATTTCAACTTACACATTGCCCTCCAGCTAAGACTGTACATCTCGTTCTCTATTGAAGTGCTGGCCACATGATTAAATTCTGACCCATGAGATGGAAGTGAAAACATAAGAAACATCTAAGAAGCCTTCCCAAAGAAGAGGCCATGACCCCCTTTCAGTCTTTCTTACCTCCCACTCCCTAGAACTAGGTTGTGATGTCTGGAGCTCTAACAGCCATTTTGCAAAGAGGTAAAAAAAAGAATCAAAAAGCTGGAAGAATTCCCGATCCTGAAAGTCAAGCAATTCCATACCTCTTTTTACAGGAAGGATAAGAACACTTTCACTTCTTAAGACAGTGTATTTGGAATTTTAATTAACTGGAGACAAATTCTCGCTGATTAATGACAACTATACTCTTTCCATCACAGCAGAAGATTCAAGGCACAAGAATGCCTTCTGTTCCTAGATGGAGCACACTCCTTGCCATCACCTGCTGGTGACCTTCTGGGCATCCCTTGAACTTGAGGGTCAAAACCAAAATTTCTCAGTGTCTTGTAGTAATGCTGATTTCATTGAAAGAGCACCTGCCAGTCTGGCTCTGTGTCTCTTAATCAAACTTGCAGAGCCTCAGTTTCTTTTATCAAAGGTTCATCAGGAAGTCCTACCTTCAGGCTACTAAGAAGGTGAAAGGCGATGAGGCAAGTGTCACTTGGAGAAGTGACAGGCACAGAAGTGCTTCCTCCTGCTCACTTGAGCTCCTTCTTGGGCGCTCTGGACAGAAAGGAATTCATCTGTGACCCCCTTGGTTATTTCATGAATCTACAGGAGCCAGAAGAATCCTGATTTAGAGGAATCTAAGGCAGACTGTAACTCCATGGGGTCAGGACCTGTCTCATGTATGGCTGTACCCCTATTGTCTGGGAACAGGAAGCTCGACAGAAACAAGCACCTAAAAGCACCAGCGTCCATGGAGGCTGCCCCAGGCTGAGCATCGACAGAGTGACAGCAAAATGTCAGGATCTCCCAAAGCCAGTGCTAAGCCCGCTTCCCAAACATCACCAGCAGCTGTTTTAGAGCCCTTGAACTCTGAAAGCTAAAAGAAGGGGCATTGTGCTCAACCAACTTTAGCAAGCAGCTGGCAGTGGGATGTGAGGGAAATTTAGGACATGGAAAAAATAGAAACAGCCTACAGGAAACCAACCTTCATCCAAGGTGGCCCAGAAAGATTCAAGTGCCTTTATTATGTATATGTGTATGTCTGTATGTATTGTGAGACAGGATATCAATCTGTAACTGTAAATCCCTCTGTAGCCAAATTGACCTGGAACCTGTGATCTTCCTGCCTCAGCCCCCTGAGTGAATTGCAGACATGACACACTCAGCTTAGTTCCGTTTTCCCTTTGTTTCTTTAATCTTCCTTTCTTTTATTTTTTTATATTTTATTTATTTATTTGGGAAAGAGAGTGAGAGAAAGAGGCAGACAAAGAAAGAGAGAATGGTGCGCCAGGGCCTCCAGCCACTGCAATCAAACTCCAGATACATAGACTTGTGCATCTGGCTTTTACGTGGGTACTGTGGAATCGAACTCAGGTCCTTTTGCTTTGCAGGCAAATGCCTTAACTGCTGAGCCATCATCTCTCCAGGCCTCTTTTATCTTATTGGGGAGAGTCTGCTGTGTGATGAATCAGTAGTGTGTGCCCAGACCCCCTGATTTGCATGCTGTTAAGAAAATAAAGGACTCTCTCTCTCTCTCTGTATGTGTGTGTGTGTGTGTGAGAGAGAGAGAGAGAGAGAGAGAGAGCTCTTATGAGCTAATTACTGCAAATTGCTCTGAGACACTTTACAAAAGAAATCTCCCTCTTGTGATCCTAGTCAATGCCACAGGAGAGAAGAGGCATTCCCTCTCCTAATTCTCTTTATTTTATTTAAAAGATCTCACTGAAGTACCAATTTCCCCTGGAAATCCCTCCCAAAGTCTGTGAACTAAGCAGGAAACAAGTATGAACAAGTAAGTATCCCAGACTAAGATCCTCATTCGAAGAAATAGGTGCAAAGACAATGATTTTAGGAGGCAGATCTAACAGACAGGATAAATTTGTTGAGTGTAGAACGTGATGGAGGATGAGCCCTAAGAATCTATAGGAGAAGGCAGCAGGTGCTCTATCCCAGCAGGGCCCCTTCCCTGGTGGGGAGGTGAAGAGTGTGGCACCCATACGTGGAAAGCATGTGGTTCCCCGCCCCCCAGGATGACACTCCATCCTGCCCCTTCCAGTCCTCTGCTCTGTCTTCCTGGCCATCTGTGGATCTTGAACCTTTTGTTGCTTAAAGGCACGGTGGGCTGATACATGAAGAGCCCCTGAAAATGCCATGTCAATGAAAGAAATCACCACAGAAGGCCAGCAATCATATGAGCCCAAGAGCAGGAAAGCTCTAAAACAGGCAAATCTGCAATGACAGAAAACAGCTTAGTGGTTAGCTGTGGACAGGCTGAGAGGATTGACAGGGTCTTTCTTCATGCAATGGAAAATGCTCCGAGATTGAATATGGTGTTGTTAATGCAACTCTCAAGGTGCCAAAAACCATTGAGTTGTTCACTTATGGTATGTTAATTATATGTTGATAAAACTTACAAAAGCCATTTTGGTTAGTCTTAAATCACACAATGCCTTATGCAAAAATTAACATAATTCTTATTACAACCCTGTTCCAGAAAGGATACTCAGTAGGTGAACTGGGCCAGTGAATATATTTAATTGACATAATTCAGAGCTTCCCAACAGCCATGCCAGTGCATAGCAGGTTTTTAAGTAATTGGTATAATAACTCTTCTTTTTAAAAACATTCCCATAGTCACAGAAATGTGGAAATAACAGTTAAACACCTTGAACTTGAACTGGGCTGTGTGCTATTGGAGTGCTTCGAACTTGACAGGGCAGACAAGCTTGGTGTCATAGTCAGCCACACACCGCTGGGATGAATCTTCAAACCAGGCACAATTTGGGGGAGGAAAGTATTTATTGAAACTACCGATTGAGGGGAAGTTCTGTAAAAGCGAAAGAGGCCCTCTTTCACAGGTCCAAACAGAGAGAAAAACCCATCACCTACACTATGCACACAGAACAGGGAACAGGCAGGAGGGCCAAGGAGAGAATTTCTTCCCCTTTACATAGCTTAGGGTGGGGTCTTGAAACCCTTCCCCAGACTTAATGGCTTCCTGCGTCTCTGGAATTTCCTTCCTACATGGCCCACACAGGAAAGGATGGTTACTTCTAGCTTCTTTGAGCTTCCTTACATCCTGCCCCTTGCTGAGAGGCTGCCTTCCTGTGCACATCCTCAGAGACCCACCCAAGATTACTTGAAAGGTCAAGTTGACATCAAAACTTAACCATCACACTTGGTGACTCCAAGAGGGTCACCACACCCTTCCATCTCAAAACCATTTGTCACAGAACATCCTGCAGAATCAACCTTCATGACATGCCTATTGGCAAACACTGGTGTCAGTCCCAATAGGAACCATGGAGACAAATTAAGACAGAGCCTCACACAAATCTAGTATATTTATTCACATTCAAATTCAGTGGCAACCATTGTTTTTACTCTCTAAATTATTTTCACTCTATATTAATATTTATCAACGTGCAATGTGATTTCGAGTCCAAATTCTCTTCTTTGCTAAATAATGAGTACTTCTGTGGTTTAAGGCTACATGCTGCTGTGAGGTGCAATTTATATGCAACTTCTCTTGAAATACAAAGTCAGTCTAGGAACATAGGCCAATCCATGGTTGTTTTCCTTTCCTGGCCTGTGGATCAAGTCATTCTCGTGGGATTCCACTTGCTGTATTTCTCAGCAAAGATGCATTGGCAGGCTAAACTGGAAAGGTTTCCAATTGCTCTGACTTTATTCATTTTTATAAAATATGCTTTGAGGTATTACAATAAATAATTTAAAGTAAATGGCACATTTGAAATTAGTGAGCAAATGTTTGAGGCCTTCAGTCTTCCTAAATCCCCTGCCTTCTCCACTTGCAGCATTAGAAATGCATCCAGGCTTGAGGCCCACCTGTATTTCCAGGTACTCAGGTGGCTGAGGTGAGCGGATCCCTGGAGCCTGGATGACATAGTGAGACCCTGTGTCAAAAAAAAAAAAAAAGTAAGGGAGAAGCAGACTGATAATTCCTGAGCATAATACCTACACAGGGGATATTGTATTCCTAGGCTGGGAAGCATAGTCAGCAGAGACCAGCTACGCACTCACCTTGCTACGACACCAGCCAGGAGCTACGTTTGACAGACAGGAATCTGCGTGGTGATGTCTACTTTTCACAGCACTGTCGTAGCCAGTATCTTACTTAACCCAGCAGCCATGGGAGTACCTCTCACTTCCCATTTTACAGATGCAATATGGGGAAACCAACTGTCCTCCAATTGGACTGTAGACCTGCTCCACAGGAGGGAATGCATGCCCAGGACTGAAAACCTAGTCAAAAGCCTCTGCATAGCTGGGGAGGTCATAGGCCCGAGAGGAGTAATGGCTATTGTTGTCTAGCTAAATGCATATCATTATGCCCACCAAAGTGCTCTGTAAGCACTTACATTTATGCCATATATTAACATTACTCCCACTTTGGACTAGAGAAGCTTCTCTTTTCAGATGATGGTGAGCACTGGGGTGACTCAAAGCTCACCATAGTGCTGAGAAGTGACAGTGGAGTGTTCAGCGCTAGGTGCAACATCTCTACCACACCCTTGGGGCTCAGGGTCCATTGTGGAAGAGGTAGAGGAAAGAATGGAGGGTAGGACTGCTTACGATGCTATCTTCCAGACACAAAGCGGCCATGATATTCATGACCTCACAGTGGCTGGCATTACTTATAGGGGTGATGGGGGGTGGTCTTAGAGGGACTCAGTGGTAAAGGCACCTGCCTGCAAAACCTAATGACCAAAGTTCAACCCATGTAAAGCCAGATGTGGCACATGCATCTGGAGTTCATTTTACAGCAGCTGGAGGCCCTGGCATGCCCATTCTCTCTCTCTCTCTCTCTCTCTCTCTCTCTCTCTCTCTCTCTCTCTCTCTCTCTCTCTCTCGCTCTCTCTCTCTCCTTGCAAATAAATAAATAAATAAAATATATAAAAAAAACCTATTAGTGAGGGGGAGAGAGATGGTTCCATGATTAAGGGAGCTTTTACCACAAGCCTTCCAACCAGAGTTTGAATCCCCAGAACCTACATAAAGCCAAATGCAAACTCATGTCTCCACTTCCAGGGCATCTACAATGAAAGCAGTCCCAAAGCTTCCAGAGCTAGCTAGTTTGGTCTTTCTTCCCAGCAACAAACAACAAGAAAAACTGTCTTTAACAAGGTGGAAGGTGAAGACCCACACCCTGGGGTTAGCCTATGACTTCCATGTACGTGGCCATGCACACAAAACACATCCACACAAAGAAATAAACATGAGAACTTGTGAGGGATCCATCAGGAAGAACAACCAGAAGAACACCGCCTGGATGGTGGCCCAGTGGATTAAAGGATTTGTTGTACACAGAGGGATTTAAACAAATAAATAAATATGTGCAGGATTATGGAGCCAAGTTTCTTGCTGATAAGAGAATTTTAAATATGAAAAGGGGGGACAATTGTTTGTGCTGAACCAGAGGTATGGTTGTGAACTGGTGTAGACTATTGATGCTTCAGAGTTCTGTCACTCCATGCACTGAGAGGCCCTGGAAGTAACAATAGACCAAGAACAGTCAGCAGGCCAAGGAAACAGACTTCTAAAAAGCCATTTCCCACCAGCAGGAAAGGGGCCCTTAGGAAGCAATGATTTCCAGGCTACGGTAGAAACAGTGTAATCTACTTTCGCTTTCTGTTTTTTATACAAACGATTTTTGGAAGTCATAAACTATTCAAAAATGTTGAGGCATGTCAAAAAGACATGAAAACTAGTTTGAGCCACTGAGCAAAACTGGGATTATTTGAGCATTCAGATCAATGTGACAGGAACTGATTATAACCCACTGAATAAAATATCCCCAAGACCATGCAGATGTGAGCAAGCAGAGGAAAATGACGAGAAAGCTCTTCCTTGTGGTAGTATGCGAGCTGTTGAATGTAGAAGAAATAATGGAACTGGAAAACCACCATTTGGCACTAGTCATAGTAATAATTAGTGCAAGAAACATTAATGGATGCCAAAAATTACGGGCAAAATTGAAGAGGCAAATGGAATATTGATATAGTCTAAAAGTATCTTTCCATAAACGATATAGTCAGTATACAGAAAAAAAGAAAAAACAGCTTTCTAGTGAAGCTGCCTGGAAGAGCCCAGCCTGTCCAAGTGTGCATCAAATGGAACATGGTCAGATTCAAATCCTGAAACACCTGCTGGGCAGCCAGATGCTTAGCATTGCTTTAGAAACTCCTGCCAAAGAGGAACCTGACCTGGGAGGAAACAGTATGTCCCTTAAATCAAGAAAATTTCTATAAAATAACTTTCCCATCATCTTAAAAAATGTTATTATCTGGGGTTCGTGAGATGGCTCAGCAAAGTGACTCGTGTGTCTGGGGTTTGTTTGCAGTGGCAGGAGGCCCTGGAGTGCCCATTCATTCTCTCTCTCTCTCTCTCTCTCTCTCTCTCTCTCTCTCTCTCTCTCTCTCTCTCTCTCTGTACTGAGTACTAGGATATCCAGGATCCCTTGCCACAAGGACTAATACAGACAGCCCACGGAGGAGGATATCCAACTGATCAGGGAGGGGGAGGGGGGAATTGGAGAATTTGGGATAACAACTCATGGTTTGCCCACTAAATAATGTAACTCATTATGGACAATAAATTTATATTTTAAAAAAATGTTACAGTTGGGGGTTGGAGGAGAGCTCAATGGTTAGAGGTGCTTACCCGCAATGCCTGGCAACCTGTATTCAATCCTCCCCAGCACCCATGGAAAGTGGACAGAAAGTGGTCCAAGTGACTGTGGTCCCAATGCCCCTACCTTGAGGTTATCCTCCACACCCATACACATACATTTTTACACAATACAAACATATATCCACAAACAGATAATTTTTAAATGTTATATTCCTAAAAGTCAGTGAAGGACTATAGAATGATTTTGGACAGAAAGAGATTAAAGATTATGACAATTTTTATGGCAGCATACTGAATCATCTTGCTAGGAAAGACATTGCTAGAAATTCATGAAACTTGAATGTGATCACTGAGTGATGGATGCATAAGAATTTTTGAACTGTTCTTGTCGTTTTCTTGTAATTTTGAAATTGTTTCAAAAAGTAAAAAGTATCATTGGTGCAATTCATAATACTTTTATAAGCTTCCAATACAGATTTGCATTGTAAACTTAAAAAAGGTAGTAAGTTTGGAAGGAACCTCAAGTTATATGGCATCAGCTGTAGTGTGGTTTGTTTGCTTATTAATTTTGAGTTAGGGAATCACTATAGAGCACCAGGCTGACCTCAAACTTGAGATCCTCCTGCCTCAGCCTCCCAAGTGCTAGAGATTATAGGTATGCCCACCATACCTAAATAGTTAAATTTATTGGAGAGAGAGAGAGAATGAAGGAGAAAGAAAGAAAGAAAGAAAGAAAGAAAGAAAGAAAGAAAGAAAGAAAGAAAGAAAGAAAGAAAGAAAGAAAGAACACATGCAACAGGCCTCCTGCCACTGCAAACAAACTCCAGATGAAAATGCATCCACCACTTTGTAAGTCTGGCTTACATGGGTACTGCTGAATCTAACCCAGGTGGTCAGTCTTAGTTTTTCTATTTCTAATAAAGACCAGAAGCTAAGGATTCTAATATTTAAAATGTGTCCTATTTAAATTTGCCTTTCATATTTAAGTTAGCATAATCTCATATTTTCAGAACAATGAAGGCTTCATAGGAATGTGGATAAAGCAATCAGACATGTTAAAATATGTGTGATTTACCAAAAAAATGCTTTTACCTGTGTCCTTAGTAATTTGAATAGATACCAAAAGCACATGCCAAAAGCATATTACTTAGGAAACCTTTAAGTTCAAATATAAAAGGGAGAAAAATCCAAGCAAGGAACTCTTTCCTTACCTTTACCACAAATAAATTTCTTTAGTTAGAAAAACAGTAAATGAAGAGTTCTTAAAAATCATCCTCAAGGGCTGGGGAGATGGCTCAGTGGTTAAAGGTGCTTGCTTGCAAAGCCTGACAGCCCATGTTTGATTCCCCAGAATAAAGCCAGATGCACAAAGTGACACATGTGTCTGGAATTTGTTTGCAGCTGAAGGCCCTGGAGTGTCCTCTCTCTCTCTCTCCTTCTTCTTCTTCTTCACAAATAAATATAAATATTTTAAAATCATCCTCTAAAATATAAAATATTTTTTCTATAAGCATCTATACAATAAAGAACAAATGGAACTTTCATCAAGAGGGGAAGTAATTTTTCTACTTGAGCAAACATATATCAATAGTTTGGGAACTGTGAGCTGCACTTCAACTCACAAGTACACACATATCCTGTAGACAGTCCTGCACCCTTGACACCAACTGCAGGGCCAAATTCCACCATCATCTAGGGAAAAAGACAGTGGGAATTTCAACCCCCTGGTTTAGTGAGTCTGTCAAAATGAGCCTTCAGGAAAAGGATTTGGGTCCCAGACCACCTTCCTCAGTGGACAACCATGCAACCCTACTACTGACTAATCACAGAGAGGCATCCATACTGAATGCAATCTCCTGTAACGTCTACTGACCAATCACAGAGAGGCATCCATACTGAATGTGGACGTGTTACTTGTACCAGGGACTAGGGTCCAATCTGTAGTCCACTTTCCATGGTGAAAGAGCATAGCTCACTGCAAAAGAGAATATTCCCCTCCAACATCCAGACGTAAAGAGAACAGGCTCATTATCTGTGTGTTTTGTGCCATTTAAATCATACTTCTTTCAGAAAAAAATGAGAATTAGAAAATATCACAGTTCTAAAAGCCTCATTAGTTTTCCATTTATTTTAGGATGATTCTATGGACTCTTTAAGAAATACATTAACACGAATAGAACAGAGCCAGGCTCTTTATCTCAAAGCTTTAGTCAGTGTACAGTTAAATGCCACAAACAATTCCTTGTGCATCACTGTTGTTTTAGCTTTCTGCAGCTTCCATAGGAAAATACTCCAGCCTGGGTGATTGAAACAACACAAGTTTATGTTCTCACCATTCCTGAAGCTAGAGGTCAAGGGACTGATCGGCAGGGCTAACTTCAGCAGCTTTCCCTTTGTTTTGCCAATGGCTGCCTCCTCCCTTCATCTTGATCTTTTCCTCTGTGTACATCTCTGGTCTAATCTCCTCTTCTGATAGAATGGCAGTCATGCTGGATTAGGAGAGATCCTAACAACCTTGTTTAACCTTCATACTTCTTTAATGGCTCCCTCCAAACACAATTGCATTCTGAGATACTGGGGGTTTGGACTTCAACCTGTGTATGGAGAAAAATTAACATAATCCAGAACACCAGGAACTGCTGAAGGGTTGCTCTTGTTGCCTGAATTAGAGACAGTTCCATGATGCAGGATGAACATCCAACCAAACACAGTTTTATGAGAGGAAGGGATTTATTTCAAGCTTGCAGATCCAGAGGAAGTTCCATTCATGATGGAAGAAGCTGGATTCCATTCATAAAACCAAGCAGAGAGACAAACCACCAGCAGCCAGCAAACACCAAAAAGCAGCAAGCAGAACCCCTGAGTTCAAACCTCTCAGCCTACCTTTGGGGGTGAAATTCAGATCCACCCCCAAACACACCTTTGAGCCAAATGCCAGGATCTACCCCCAATAACACCTCCTCCAGCCAGTTAGCTGGAGACCCAAGTTACAAGCTTAAAAAAAAAAACCACCTAAATCTAATCCAGAATTGTGTATATTTGTTAACCTACACTGATCTCAAACTCCGATGGAGATTGTGTTTGTATTTTTCAGGATGCAGCAAGAGAGCTGGTGCCCATCTAACCCTACCAACCAACGGTAGGCCGATACCTGAGATTCTGGCAAGAGAGGAGCCACCACAGTCATATCATGGAGGATCCAAATGGAACCCTGCAGAGAATGACGGGATGAACAAGGAACCCACAGCCACAGCCATTAAATCAACACAGGATAAGCCAGTGAGACAGAAACCAACGATTTTCAACACAAAGACCCCTAAACTCACAACCTTAAAGCAGCCTTAATACTCATCCACCACGACTCAGGGAACTATGCAGAAGAGGGGGCGGAAAGATTGTGAGAGCCGTGGTGGGGGAGATTATCCAGAGGCATGGCCAGGAGAACCTGGCTGAATACTAGGCTATCCATGGTCCCCTGTCACAAGGACAGATCCAGACGACCCATGGAGGAGGTTATCTAGCGGAGTGGGGAGGGGAGGGCAGCGGGTAATTGGTGATAACAACTCATTGTTTGCCCACTAAATGTTGTAACTCATTATGGACAATAAATTTATATATATATATATATATATATATATATATATATATATATATATATATATAAACCACCTAAGTCTATGGAGTACATACATTCACATTCAAACCACCACAGAGCCTTTCTCAATAATAATATCCATGTCTTTTAAAGAGACAAAGTTCATTCCATAATGAGAGTTTCTAGAAAAAAATCCAGAGGCATGTAGACAATTTCAGTGCTGGAGAAGTAACTTACTAATGCATCAACCCATTAGTTCAGAAGCTGATTAAGTCTCTGCCCCGTTATCCCTGGTAGACTGATGATGGCATTGGCTCTGACTTCCATGGATTTCCTTGGTTCTCTTTTAGACTCAGTGGATCTTGAGGTGAATGAGCCTCAGTTAGGAGTCTTCTTTGGTAGACATGAAAATAGGCCCATCCAAGCCCAGCAAGGTCCTTACATTGATCACAGTCTCATGCCACAATTTCCAGGGAGGCCGAGATGGCACTGGAGAACACAACTTTTGGAAGTGGCATTTCTCCAAATCCAAAGTGCTACAAAGGAAGGCTATGGAGAACTCTGCTATACAGCAGTGCATGGAGTGTGACTCAGCCGTAGGTCTCAAAAGTACCAAAATAGATAACACAGTTTGTATATACATTTTATATACACAGCTATACTATATACATTATCTAGAGACATATATGCATGGGTTGTATACAGAGTGGGCATAAAATTCTTCCATTGCAATAGTATTTACAATATGCTAAGATTAAAAACAATTTAAATATTCATCATAAGGGAATGGTGGCATAACATTGGCATATGCAAATGGCAGAAAAATTTGCAGCTTCTAAAAATTTCACTACTATTTTTGGCAACGGCAAGTTAGGTTATGTAGGCCAACCCTCCCACAGAAAGCAACTTAAAATTCCAAAAGATATATGTTTGTGCACCTTAAAACAAAGATGATCTGACAAATGAAAAAGACACAGATGTAAAAGCAGGAATCCAGAGAGAAAGGGGAATGCAGCAGCCACTTTGATACTGAGATCACTTCGTAATTACAGCAACCTTGAACTTTTATTGGAAAGGGTAAGGGAAAGAAACCAAAACCCACCAGGTGGAGGAAACAATAAAAGACACCCACCACAGGAAGTCCAGGATTAAACCAATGCTGATCCAACTTCAGAACAACACAAATCCTTCATACTTAAACTGAGCCTCCATCCAGGGACTTATTTTGTTTTGTTTGGGGTTTGGGGGCATTTTTTTATATAGGGTCTCACTCTAAACCAGACTGACCTGGAACACATTCTATAGTCTCAGGTTGGCCTTGACCTCATACTGATCCTATCTCTGCCTCCCAAGTGCTGGGATTGAATGTGTACACCACCATGCCCATTTTATTTTATTTTTTAAGCACGCATTAACCCCCACAGACAGTCTTCCCTCAAATTACATCATACAGGTGTTCCAAAAGAACCTCAAGTTATGCATTTGTGTCGAGGTGACCAGAGACTCATAGCCTTGCTTATTGATATGTAATGACACATCTTCCATGGAGGGGACATCTTTAACATGGGCCTCAAAGCAGCCCACATACAATTTTTCAAAGGCAATGAGAAGCTCACAGCCCAAAGTAAATCCAAGGAAAGTAGGCATCGTGAGCAAGAACAGCAGAAACAGGTGAAATTAGAAATCTGCCCACGAACATTGGGGATACTAGAATGATCAGATAGAAGCTTGAAAATATGTGCAGACATTTGACATATAAAAAGTAACCTATTCACATTTAGAAAAGAACTAAATTGGATGTCTGAAACCAGTAGCTCAAATGATAAACTCCATATAAGTTTAACAGTAGTAGCATTAGACACAGAAAATAATTATGCAACAAAAGAAAAATTTGGAAAAAATGGAGGCAAAATTAAGACACAGAAATTAGAGAATAACAATAAATGATGTTTTTAGTGTGCTGAAAGTAGCTGCCAGTGTGAAAGTTTATTTACTTCTCGCTGATAGAAACTTTATATAAAAAGGCCATTATATAGAAAAGACAGATAATTTATTACCCAAAGATTCTCATTTAAAGGAATTCTGAAAACCTGGATGGAGAGAATGCTCAGTGGTTAAGGCACTTGCCTGCAAAGCCTTACAACCTGGTTTCAATTCCCCAGTACTCACATAATGACAGATGCCCCAAAAAAGGGTACATGCATCTGGAGTTCTGCTGCAGTGGCGAGAAGCCCTGGCACATCCATTCTCTCCTTCTCTTTTTTGCTCTCTTTCTCTCCCTCTGCTTGCAAATAAATACATAAAATATTTTTAACAAAGAAATTCTGAAATCTGCACTGTAATGAGAATCAAGATGGATTCAAATGGAAGGCTTGAGCAATAAGAAGAAGTTAGACATAAAAGAGAAAGCGGCAGAGAAGACAGGGAAAGAGACCATGAACATGGCAGGCAGAGGAGGAAAGGGGAAATGTCGTAAGGGGAGGAGAAAAGGGGGAGAAGGCAGGATTGGATGAAATATTTGGATGGACCCAGTCAACTCCTGTAGCAGCTTCTTCTCCTGTCCAAAGCAAACTTCCAGAGAAAGATCGACAGGTGTCTGAGTGCAGTGAGTTCTAGCAATATTCAAAGCTCCAGCTAGAAACAGATTGCAGGGACAATGGTGTTCATGCATAGGCAGGAGGAGAGGATGTCAAACATCCTCTCCTGGTGATATGACCATGGGAATGATAATGAAGTACCCAACAACGATTCTGCATAAAAGTGGTTATGAATCTTGACGATAAATAAGAAAAAACTCACAACCCTTACACAGCAATAAGAGAGCAGGATAGACAGGACATGTAAGAAGGCTGGCCAGCCATACAACTAGACCATGAGAGGTGGCTGGACCTTAATGTGGTCACCACCTGTCAGTGTCTCCCACACGTCCACATATCCTGACCCTCACATTGTCAATAGTCTCATCAATGAGCAAATGTAAAATATTGGTCAATATTGGTCAGTCCTTAAAGCAACCCCGTCCAGTGCTTAGCAAGCTTGCTTCAATCTTGAAGGGCTTTGAAGCCAGAATCAATGCGTAACGAGAATTCATATTGGTGTGCTCATGATGTGCCTTAAGAAACCCCGGACCGGGCTGGAGAGATGGCTCAGCGGTTAAGGCACTTGCTTCCAGTGCATAAGGCCCCCGGTTCAATTCCCCAGGACACATAAGCCAGACCCACAAGGTGGTGGCCCTGGTGCATATTCTCTCTCTCTCTCTCTCTCTCTCTCTCTCTCTCTCTCTCTCTCTCTCTCTCTCTCTCCCTCTCTCTCTCTGCTTGAAAATGAATAAATAAAATATTTTTTAAAAAAAGAAACCCTGGACCAATGACAGTTGTTTAGAGAATAGAAGCAGAGAAAGGCCTTTCATCTCTGTGTTCACAAGATCTGACAACTGTTGAGTTATGGGAATGATAAAGTGATTGAAGCAATTGTTTCCTCTTCTCTGAAACTAACAAAGCCATACTAAGTGAGCAACATGGCCCCTGGTAGAGGTGAACAGCATTGGATTCTCTCCTCTGTTCTTAGTGTTGCCTTGATTCTAAGCTATCTCTGCATTCCTGATTTCAATGCACACCCTGCCCCCAGCACTCATTCATGTCCCAACCTGAATGCCACACTGATCTCCCAGAAAGCGGTGATTCCTGAGTCCAGGCATAAGCCTGCAGAAACCAGAGGTGATCAGCTTGTTACAAGGTATCCAGAACTTTCCCTGGAGTCAGTACTGATAGTCACACCTCCAGGGAAATCTCTCAAATCCAGGCTACCTGAGCAATGGTCACCTTAGCTTCTACTAGTCTGACGATTGAAGACTATTTCGCCCTCTGAGAATTCAAATCTGTGAACAAACAAACCTGGTTGAGTAGACTTCTAATCATAATAATATCAAGCAATATGCAAGATACACCAACTGTCATGGACTGACCACTGTTCTGAGCAGTCTTTTCTTATAGACACATTCAAGCAATTATAACAACTTTATTTTAATTTCACTTATGAATGAGAAAAACCTGAAGCTCAAGAAAGTTAAGTAACTTCCCAAGAGCCCAGAGTAAGCTTGTGACACAGCTGAGGCAGAGCCCATGGAGAACACATGCTTAACATTTGCACTGTTCAACCTTTGGCTTTCCTGACAGTCCCCACAGAACTTGCATTCTCCAGATGTTGCACCCCTGTCTTCCATGTCTATATTTACCCTGCCACTTATGCCTTGGCTATCATTCACGTAAGAATTTCCTCTTCTACTCATCAGCCATTCATTCAACCAATACTTTTTGTGTTCCTACTATGCATCCAAAGTTCCTACTATGCATCAAACAGCCCTCAGGGCCTGCAGTCCAGAGAGCATGTCAATAGACAATTGCATGGTGCCTAAGTTCTCGAGTGTCTTCAGTTCATATTGCAATAGTATTTCAGAATGGTTTTGCTTATTCACTTATTCCAAATCACTTAATTGTAGTGATGTTTGAAACATGTTTATGTACCCCCTCAAAAATTAAAGGACCTTAGACTGATTTTTATTCCCTGAAGCCCTCTGGGTGTTTGATGAGATGCTTAGCTCCTAGAATGAGTCACTTGGGTTCAAATTTTAGCTGCTCTGTTACAGTGTGAGCTTAGATATGAAATGAGACCTCTTTCTTTGATCTATAGTTTTCCTCACTCATAAAGGGAATTTATAATAGCAGCTGTGATGGTTAGAATACAGAGTATCCCTCAAAGACTGTTTGTTAAAAGTTTTATTCCCAGCCTTTGGTGTTATGTGGAGGTGGCGGAACTTTTCTGATGTGGACCTGTGAAAAAAGTTAGGTCATTTGGGGCGTAACCTTGAAAGGCAGATTAGGACCCTGGTCCCTTTTGTCTGTCTGTTTTCACTTCTTGGCCACCATGAGGGGAGCAGCTTCTTCTGTCATTTTCTGCCACCATGATCTGCTGCCTCACCAGCAATCCAAAAGACCAGCCCAACCAACCATGGACTGAAACCTCCAAAACTGTGAGCTGAAATAAACCTTCTAAGTTAATTTTCTTGGCTATTTCGCACTATAAGAGAAAGTTGGTTAACATAACAGCCATCTGTAAAGATGAGGCAAGAATATAATGAGGATATGTAAAACTCTCAGAAAGGGGGCTAGAATTCAGCCATTAGGATCTACAGTGCGCAAGGGTGTGGACGTCTTGCTTACAGTTTGATCCCCAGTATCTAGAACAGAGGTTGGCACTGTTTGCACTGTTTTCTATTTTTAAGAAACCTTAAAGAGAACAGAGTTAAATTGAATGGAGTTAGCTATCAATGCTCAAAGGAAGTCAATTACAGCAGGTGACGAGTGCAAACTAGGTCTGTGGAAACTTCATTTTCATCACAGGCATGAAGAAGGCATGATGGCCTTTGTACAGGTACTCCTGGCTTTTCATAGATCACACTTGGCAAGCAAGCCTGCTCTGGACCATTTCCTGGAGATGTGTTGGGATTCCCTTCTGGGCTGTCTTACTTTTGTTAGAATAATTCTGAATCCTGATAACATGGTAAGAGTTGGTGAAGTTTAGTTCCCTGACACTTCCTGTGATCAACTTAGTGCAGCTATAATTATAAAATGGACAGACCTTCCCTCTCCTTCACCAAGATGAACTGGGTTACTGTCTTCATAGCTTCAATTCTGCACAAAACCTTCTTTGGTGAAGTTCTTGTAATATTCTGGTGTCTCTTGAAAAAAATTATTTGCATTCTAACTGCTCTGCCATTCTGCCATTTTTAAGTCTATATTCAGTGGCTTTTAGCATACTCACAAAGTTGTACAACCATGACCACTATTTCTAGGAAATTTCTTCACCCAAAAAGAAACCCTATATCCATTAACAGTCCGGTGATAGAGAATCAGAAAATTTATTCATGTCTACATGAGCTCAGAGGAAAACCTTCCAAAGCCTGAGACCTGAGCTCTGATAGCTCAGAGTTTTTATAGACAGTATTGCGGGCAGCTTGACATCACCTTAAGTTCTTTATACTATTGGTGGGTTAGACTTCTTGACTACAGGACTTGGGACTCCAAGTGGAAAATGACAGAGGCTGGGAGGAGTTAGTGTATGGCTGCACTAACCAGATAACGTACAAGCAGAGGAGATGCAAGGTCATGCTGTCCCCTGGTAAAGGCTTACACACACACACACACACACACACACACACACACACACACACACACACACACAAACACACACACACAAGGCTTATGCAAAAGAAACTGTGTTTCAGAGATCATCTGGTTCTGGTTCCTCTGTCAAATTTTTTCTGCCACAGGGTCAGGTGTTTTATTAAAATTGAGTTTGCAACTTCAGCCTGTAGCTGGCAGGTTCTTTCTCCAGGGGGGTGTATCACTGGGGCTGATCTGATTCCAGTCTACAGGTGTGCCAAAGAGCAGTTCTGAGCTCAAGGTTCGTGCCTGCTGCTTGCTGGGGTTTGCTTGTGACAGCTGTTTCTCTCTGCTTGGGTGTATGGAAGGAAGCAGCTTCTTCTGCCATGGATGGAGTTTTCCCTGGATCCATAAGCCTGAAATAAACCTGTTCCTCCCCTGAACCGTGTCTGGTTAGATACTCACCCCAGCAACATGGAGCTGGCGACAACAGACACAGACTGTGGGCTATCTTGTCTAGGCTCTATTGAATAGTCACGGGAAACAAGGATGAGACAAAACTGAATTATGATAATAAAGTGATGCTGGGGCTGAAGAGCTTGCTCAGCTGTTAAGGCACTTGCCTATAAAGCCTAAAGACCCAGGTTCACTTCCCAAGTACCCACATAAAGCCAAATGCATAGTGGCGCATGCTTCTGGGATTTGTTTGCAGTGGCAGGAGGACCTGGTGCAACCATTCTCTCTCTCTCTCTCTCTCTCTCTCTCTCTCTCTCTCTCTCTCTCTCTTCCTCTCTCTCTCTCTCCTCTCTCTCTCCTTGAAAATAAATAAATAAAATGTTTTAAAATCATTTAAAAATATAAAAATATTGGGAGGCAGAGGTAGGAGGATCGCCATGAGTTCAAGGCCAGCTTGAGACTACATAGTGAATTCCAGATCAGCCTGGGCTAGAACAAGACCCTACTTTAAAAAAAAAGCTTAAAAAAGCCAAAAAAATAAAAATATAAATATAAAGTAATGCTAAGTAATGTATATCTGATTAATTGCTATAAATTTCTATTTCAAGATTAGGTGTATTTCTGGTCCAGTTTAGACAAAAGAGTTAAAACCACTAAAATTGTACACAGGTGCATAGGTGTATATTAAGGTTACATTAAACTACCAGAGGCAGGTTTCTATGTTTTATCATTAAAATAAAAAATACTAATTTGTGCTTGTTACAACAGTAGATAGATGTTCTTTTTTAAAATAATATTTTATTCATTTTTAAGCAGAGAGATAGAGAGAGAGCTCCAGGGCCACTACTTTGTGTGTATGGCTTATGTAGATACTAGGGAATTGAACCCAGGGCCTTAGGTATTGGAGGCAAGTGCCTTAACCTCTAAGCCAACTCTCCAGCCCTATAGATGTTCTTAAAGCTGAACAAAATGCAAAACTCCAACTCTACTTTTTAAATTGTCTTACAGATTCAATTAAAAGGTCAAAAATTTAGGTGGATTTAAGTGCTTATTATAATGGCTTAAATCCTTAACAGACTGCTTAATTTGGGTTTGTTAATAGAGCACCAGACTGTCCAAATGTTTTGCCTATGGTTATAACTGTTAGGTATTTAGGATAAAGTCAACGTGATTTCTATGCTTCAAAATTATAGTTATAAATAAAGGTTAAGAATGAGAGTGAGGCTGAATTAGGAGGATCACCATGAGTTCCAGGGCAGCCTTGGGCTGAAGAATGAGTCCAAGTTAGCCTGAGCTAAAATAGGACCCTTAATCAAAAAGACCAAAAATAATAACTAATAAAATAAAATATGAGCCAGATATGATGAGCTCACAGCACTTTGAGTCAGGAGGATTACCATGAGTTCAAGATCAGCCTGGGCTACATAGTGAGTTCCAGGCCAGCCTGGGCTACATGAGACCCTGTATTGAAAAATTGTACACACAAAAACAAAAATAAGACAAAAATAGAGTATGAATATATTACACAGAAAAGTAGAGGCGAGGGCAGGGGAGATGGCTCAGGGGTTAAAGGTTCTTGCTTGCAGCCTAGGTTTGATTTCCCAGTACACATGTGAAAACCCGGTTCTTTGGCAGCGACAGGAGGCTCTGATATGCCAATACTCACTATCTCTCTGTGTCTCAAATAAATAAATTTTTGAAAAGTTAAAACAAATGAGAGGGCAAACTTGTACAATCACTAGGGAGACTCCTAAATAATGAAAATAGATCTATCGTCTAACCCAACTATTCTACTCCTAGAATTTACCCCAAAGATTCCACTCTTTTCTTCAGAAGTACTTGCTCAATCCAAGTGCCCATCAACTAAAGAATGGATAATAAAGATGTGGTACATATACACAGTGGAATTCTACTTGGCAATAAGGAAAAAATAAAATAATGAAATTCACAGGAAAATGGATGGACTTGGAAAGCCATCATTCTAAGCATGGTCACAGAGAAAGACAAAAGCCTTGTGTTTTCTCTTAGGTGGCTCCTAACCTGGATCAGCTAAAGAGGAGTGTTCAAAAGGATTAAGCATCAGGATTATGGGCATAAAACTAGAATGGGAGTGGAAACAGTGAGGGAGGAGAGAACGGGATACCAGACAAACTAGTAGAGAGAAAGAATCTAGGGGTGGAAGGCTTTGGGAGCCTAGAGGAAGGGAAAGAGAACTACATGAAACTCAAGGATGAAGTGGTACAATAGGAATCTTTCTCCTGGATACCAGTACACAAGCCATAGTAGTATACCAGAGACAAGGGAGATAGATGAGGCAGACAGAAGTGCCCACTAGATGGTGGAGAAAGCTGCGTCCTAAAACCATTGGCTATGGCTGTGACTTTCAGGGCCAGATCTGAGTTATGCCCCACCCCCACAGGGCACAAAGGAAGATCCATGAGGTCCCCAAAATAATACGGGCCACTGACAAGTACTTGGTTACCCCACAAAGGTAAAAGGTAAGACCCGATTGCTGAAGACACCACAGGCTGTTGTTTCAGGACACTGAAAAATCATGTGGGAACTAAGAGGAAAGCCAGTCCTCTCCTGACAAACCCTCATGAACTGGAGCTACTGAGTGATAATGGTCACCTACAGCATGAACAAGCAGGAGACCCTAAAAGCTATGCAATCAACCATCCAGGTAAGAAGTACACACTTGTGCAATAGTGGCACACATCTTTGGTTGGTAACCAACTGTCTTCCAACTGGACTAGGGGCCTGCTCAATGAGAGAGAACTTGTAACTGGTCCTGGGAACCAAGTCAGAACCCTGTGGCTAGGGAACTCATAAATTCCAGACAGAAGCCCCAATTGCTCTCTGGTCAAATAGAGTGGACATCTACATCAAAATGTCTCTCAAACTTCTACGTATATTTCTCTTAATCAAAGCTGCTTTCACCCTTGGTTGGAGAATCTATTTTACAAATGGCAGAGAATACTGGGGAGATCCAATATCCATCAATACAATAAGAAAAGATAACTGACTACGCACCACAAGAAGTGTCACCTCTACCATATTCACCAGAGTCCAGGAGAAACAGCAGAGAAAACATCAACAGGAGTATTGCTCCCAACCTGACAACCACCTCCATGAAAATAGCAACAAACACTGTGGTGAGCTGAAACACATCATAGCAGAAATTCAGAGGCTACAGAGAACTCAACACTAAAACGAACTGCTAATGAACCTTCCAGGGCTCAGAGACTATTGCAGAAGAGGGGGTGAGAAGATTGTAAGAGCCACAGGTGGGTATAAATATACTAAGTTCCAGCCCCCACCCCTAGAGACAGACAGAAGTACTGTTTTTACCCCCACAGGGAATACCAAGGACTTTACTGAGGAGGGCCCCCAGGGAAATGGAGACAGGAGAAATGGAATATAAGTCTATAACCTATGTACAAAGAGAAATAAATATTATTTTTTTAAAAAGAATGAGAATGTAAAAAGGTTAGGAAAGTTGAATAAAGAGGATTTGCTGTCTAATTTATCCTATACTCAAGTTCAGGTTCTCTGATGTAGAAATGACATCCTTCTATCTGTCCTTAGAGGACATCACACTTCTCAATTTCATGGTAGAGGAGTTCCTCATACTTCACCTGGGACATCAAGTCCCTTCCACACACCCCTTTAAGAACATGTACACCTGTAATTACCGTGAGTCAATTGCCTTTATGTTAGTTAACCATCTTTTGAGATTACAATTTGAACTTCATCAGGGATGCACTCTTTCATGCATGAGACAGGACATCACCCTGGTTTTCCATATTCCAGGCAACAAAAACTTAGGTTAATATATGACAGAGCCCGGCACCATCCCTTTGCTGACTGGGTTAGCACAGACCAGTGTACTTTAAAGAGTAGAGATGTCAGAAGGTATTTAGACTGCAAGCATGAACCTGGGCCACAGACCTTGGCTAGGTTAGACGTCCCATCACTTGGGGAAGAGTCTCAGGGGCATTCTGTCAAGCCATGCTGATTGTCCCCTTTTAGGCTGGGGTCATCCCTCTGGACACAGAGCAGAGAGGAAGAAAGAGGAAAAATGACTAACCTTCCATGGGCATCTCTGATATGTTTACACTTTCTAAATGGGAACCACAGCCTGTAAGAGAGAACAGCTACAAGGTCACTCTGGCACAGTCCTAACCAGACAGACCTTTGAGGTTCTTCCCCTTAGCATGGAGCATGAAGGGGGTGTGCCCTCCTGGTAAAGGAGCTGAGGCCTTGCCAGAGACAAGGTAGGATCTCTCTCTCTCTCTCTCTCTCTCTCTCTCTCTCTCTCTCTCTCTCTCTCTCTCTCTCTCTCTCTCGCCCTCTGTCTATAGATGGGGCAAGACTCCTTCCTGTTCCCCATCCATCTGCCTTTTAAAGAACTGATAAGATAAACCTTCAGCCTCTCCAAAGAAAGCATTAATCTTCTCCACTTGTGCCTGGCCTGAATACCCACTGTTAGATAAGGAAACCTGGCTCCCAGAGGGGACTCTTAATTATAATATCATGCTTCAACTAGACTTATTTGTAGGACAGAAGAGACGTAGGCTGTAGCCCCCTATGTCCAACTGTTCTATCAGCAGGCTCAAGCTAGAGGTTGGACCCTCAGACTCTTCAGTTTCCCAGCAGTCAGACTATAAAGTTTCAAAGTCCAAGGCTCAACTGTGCCAAGACACTGTAAAATAAATAAGATTGATTTTGCCAGGGATAAATGGAGTATTAAGTAGATAGGGGATATGGCCCATTATTCCCTGAGACCCTCATGCAACTTGGGAAATTCCTGAGAGTCACAAGTTTCTGTCAGTTTTGCTCAAGTGGTGAAGGAAGGAAGATCAGAAGTTTGAGGCCATCCTGCACCCAGACAATGATGGTGATAGCTCGCTTATTCCTGAGGCTATTAACTTAATCTTGAGGAATTACCTGACTGTACATACATCCTATGATGTGTCAGGTCTATTATCTGTTGAGGGAAATTTCTGGCTGACTACTGCCTCCTAAGACAAGTGATATCCTAGAGTCTTTTCTCCTTATGAAATTATAGTGATACAATGAAAAGGACATTGAAAGAGGTTAGATGAAACCTCAGAAGGAAACAGGTTGGCTGACCAGGTGGCCAAGGTTATTGCTAAGAGTCTTCCTCCCTCAAAGCTAATAAGCTAGGGCTGGAGAGTTGGCTCAGCGGTTAAGGCACTTGCCTCCAGTGCCTAAGGCCTGGAGTTCAATTCCCCAGGACCCACATAAGCCAGACCCACAAGGTGGTGGCCCTGGTGCTCTCTCTCTCTCTCTTTGTCTGTCTCTCTGTCTCTCTCTCTCTCTCTGTATCTCACTGCTTGAAAATGAAGAAATAAAATATTTTTTAAAAAGCTAATAAGCTAGAGGTCGTATGCCCCCAGTATTCCCAAGTGAAAAAAGGAGTGAGACCTTCCACAGAGATAAGCATCACAGCTCACAGAGTGACTCCAGATAGATTTTTTTTTAAGTTGCCCTTATCTGAGGCCTATCAGTGGAAAATTCTTAAAACAGAGATGCCAGGACTTTATTCTGCTTTGGTTGTTTACTGGGTGTTTATCGAATCAAGTACTTTAAATTTGTTGGTAAAAACTGTCTCCAAGAATATTAGTGTGTTTTGCCTGTACTTTCAAATGATAAGTAAGATATATATGCTTTCTATATTTTAGATATGGTTTACCTCATCATCACACAACAAGTAAAATGAAAAGTCAAGGGAAGAATAGGATTGGAAAAAAAGAAGGGAAGGGGGAAGGGAGATGGGGAGAGAGAAAGAAGAGAAGGGTTAACTCAAACCAAGTGCATTTATTAATAAAATGTCAATGAGCATTTCAGTAATTCAATGGCATTACAAAATGGACAATTGACTTTTTCTAAAGATAAGAAAATAGCTCCTATATTTTTGTCTGTAGGACTAACCACATGCTACATGCAATTCTTTTGTATTCCTCATGTGCCTTGGAACTTCTTGTACTTGTTATTTTATTAGTGACAGTATGGAGACACTCCTGGGTCAAGTCCAGCAAACATTTTCTGTATTAGTTACTTTTTCTGTTGCTGTGATGAAATACCTGATAATAGCGAGTTAAGGAAGAACTTACTTTGGCTCACAGTTTAAGAACATACAGTCCATCACGGAGGGGAAGACGCTATGGCAGAAGTGTCAGGCAGCTGATGACATTGTCTAGTCAAGAAGCAGAGAGAAGTGCATGCTAGTGTTCTATTCATTTTCTCCTCCATTCTCCTCTTTATCCAGTCCAGGAACCCAGCCATGGGACATTCACAAAGGGTTTTCCCTCTTCAGTCAAAGCTCTGTGGAAACTCTTGCAAAGATACACCCAGGAATATATCTCCCAGGAGACTCCTCATTGGGTCAGGTTGACAACAAAGATTAGCCTTCACAATTTCTGTTTCACTCCTGACCTGAGATAAGGAATATTTAAGGTAAAAACAATTGTGGATGTGGGGGGGGGGGGGCTCATGCCTATAATCCTCCCAACTCTCAGGAGACTGAGGTAGGAGGATCACTGTGATTGTGAGGGTATCCTGAAGTCATAGTATGTTCCAGATCAGACTGGGTTAGAGTAAGACCCTGCCTCAAAATAAATAAATACATAGAACAATTAAAATGCCTTTATATCACCTGCAATTTCTAACACAATGCCTAGAACAAGGTAGGCGTTTAATAAATGTTCATTGAAAGAGTAATTCCCTTAGTCTGATCTGAATACTGAAGACAGATAGCTCACAGGGATTTACCTGTCACAGTCCTGGAGGCTAAGATCAAGATGCTGGCAGTTTAATGTCTGGTAAAGACCTACTACCTTGTTCATAGACTGCTTGTTCTGGTTGTGTCTACATGTGGCAATCTCTTTAAGAAGCTCCTGGGGCTGGGGAGATGGCCCAGTGTGTAAAGCACTTGCCATGTAAGTATAATGACCTCAGTTCAGATCCTTAGCACCCATGTAAAAGCCGGTGTAACAGCATATTCATGTGATCTCAGTGTTGGGAGAGGTAGAGATAGGAAGATCTGTATACTTACTGGCTAGCTAGTCTGGCTGCATATGAGTTCCAGGTTTAGTGACAGACCCAGTCTCAAAAAATAAAAGCAACTGAGGATGACATGTGACACAACCTCTGGCCTCTGCATGCACGCACACACACACATGACCCCACATCCATGTGAACATGTATACACGCACATGTACACACGTACACATGCCAAAAACAAAAGGAGATCATTAATGGCACTGTGAGAGGGGGATAAATATGCATTCTATAGCATATTGGAACTGAGTTAAATAGGCAATGAGTTGGCCCTAATTTCACAGATAAATTAAATGATCATTCTGTAACAACACTGTCCAGTGGAACTTTCTGCCATAAGGAATGTCCTACACCTATATTGTCTAAGAGCCACATTTGGCTATTATATTGGGCCCTTGAAATGTGGCTAGTGTGACTGAGAAACTCAGTCTTTTATTATTAAATTATATTTTAGGAGTCATAGCTTTATTATTCTTTAATAACTATATGGTATGTGTGTGTCCATGTTCATAAGTATACGTGTAGGTGCACATGTATTCTGTGTATGTGTATGGGGGGTCAATATTGCTTTTCTTTCTCATTACTCACCACATTAGGAGGCAGAAACCCACTCACTGAACCTGGCGCTCACCAATTCTGTTAGACTAGCTAACCAGCTTTGGTCCCTAGAATCGTCCTGTCTCCACCTCCCCATTACAGGAGTTAAAGGCATGTCCACCATGCCTGGATTTTACATGGGTGCTGGGAATCCAAACTCAGGTCTTCATACTTATGTGACCGACACTTTACCCACAGCTTTATAGTACTGAATTTTTAAAAAGCATGTACTTGCGTGCCTGTTCGTGTGTGTGTGTGTGTGTGTGTGTGTGTGTGTGTGTGTGTGTGTTCAGGTGTGAGTGTGGGTGGGGGCACACGTGCCACAGTGTCTGTGTGGAGATCAGAGGACAATTTTCAGGTGGATCCTCACTCGTTCATTTCATTGAACACAGAGCTTCTCCCTCTGGATTCTCATTCTATAGCTGCTCATTGCTGTGCTTGCCACAGCTTCCAGAAAGTTCCTTCTTTCTCCGTCAGCCACCTCAGAGTCAGTGTTAGCCACAGCATGTTGGGGACAGATTCCTGCCACAGAGGTTCCAGTTTTCTACATAGGGTCTGAGGACTGGATTTCAGCATGGGCTTTATCCACTGAGCTCTCTCTAAGTTCTATAGTATTGTTTTCTTAACCATGTAAAATAAGTCCATTTTTCTAAAACCACTGCCTTAAACGCAGAGGCTTCATGAAAGCAAGGAGCCAGCATAGCATTCATAGATAGGAGGCAAAAATAGAATATTAAATTACTAAGCTCTGAGTGGTTTTATGATATTGTGAAATCAGATTTCCTGAAGTAAACATTAAAACGCACAAACTATCAAACGTTAAAATGCACATGACCTTTGAACTGCAGTTCATTTTCTAGGGATTTCTTTTTTTACAGTCCACGTCATGAAGTATATTTATAAGGACACTCAATGAAACACTGCTTGAGATAAAGGACAGTCTAAAAGTGCCCTGGCAGAAAGCAGATGGAATCAACTCGGATAGTGTGTTAAGCAGAATAATGCCCCTCAAAGATGTTCTCATCCTCATTCCTGGATTCAGTGAGTATGTGACCTTACACAGCAAAGTGCCCTTTCTAGATGCTGAGTGGTTAAAGATCATGAGGTGTGGAGATGATCCTGGATGGTTGGTGTAGGCCCAATGCAATCACCAGGGGAGATAGATAGATAGATAGAGAAGAGAGAGAGAGAGAGAGAGAGAGAGAGAGAGAGAGAGAGAGAGAGAGAGAGAGAGAATGGGAAATGACAACGACAGATGCCAAGTCAGAGAGACACAACTGCTGGCTGGGGACCACCAGCCAGACCAGGAACTCTAGGAGCTGGAAACATCCAAAAGATGGATTCTTCCCCAGAACCTAATCAAGGTGCACAGCCCTGAGAACATTTTCATTTTAGCCCAATGAGAATAATTTGGGTTTCCCCTTTAAAAAAATTGTGTGTGTGTGTGTGTGTGTGTGTGTGTGTGTGTGTGTGTGTGTGTGTGTGTGTGTGGTCATGTACATGTCATTACAAACATGTTTTGGCTAGAGGACAACTTTGACTATCGGTCCCCACTTTGCAGGGTCTCTCAGAGTTCACAGCTCCCACTGCATTTGTACCATAGACATGCTAGATTGCAGAAGCCCACCTGGTTCTGGCATAGTTTTATGGAAGGTTTGGAAATTCAAACTCAGCTACTCGTGCTTATATGGCAAGCGCTTTATCCACTGAGCCATCTCCAGCCTCCATTTTGTACTTCTGATCCCCATAACTGTAGGGTAATAAATTTGTGCTGTTTTAAGCCACTAAATTTGTGATAATTTGTAACAAATAATGAGAAGTCAATATGTATTTTATATGTAATGAAGTATTATGCAACCATTTTAAATGATAAAGGGCTGGGGAGATGGCTCAGTGAGTAAGAGTACTTACCACACGAGCAGGAGAGACGGAGACGGCCTGAATTCAATCACCAGCTTCCATGTTAAAAGCCAGGCGTGGCCATGTTTGCCTAGGCCTGTGGAATGCAGGGACAGAAGAGTCACTTGGGTTTGCTGGTCAGCCAGTCTAGGTGAAAATAATCGGGCTCTGGATGCAGTGAGAGACTCCATCTCAAGGAAACAATGCAGAGCAGCAGAGGAGGACACCTGACCTACTCTGGTCTCCTTATGTGTACTTATGGGATGTGTGTATCAGCATACAAAACACATACACTATACATATACACACCACACAATGCAATACCACACATACTACATTTATTCACACATGCCCCAAATGATCAAGACCACGTCTATGTATGTAAATGTAAAGGTGCCCAAGATATATATTATCTGAAAAAAAATCAAACTCCAGGACAAGGAGAATATTACTCTATCCTGTGGTAGTAAGGGATACATATACAAGTCTGTGTATTTCTGGAAGGAAAAAAAAATAAAAATTGCATAGGTTGAATAACTCTCATCAGAAAATCCAAAATTCCATAATTTTTCAATTGTTGACCTAGTATCATTAACAGAAAATTCCTCACCTGACCCTCATGTGACTGGTCAGTGTTAAAGTTCAGATGCATTAAAAATTATTATATGCAATTACCTTCAGCCTATGTGTGTACAGAATATATAAAATACAAATACATTCTGTGTTTAAACTTGGGTCCCATCTCCAATAATCCAAAATGTAAAACACTTCTGGCTTCAGGCATTTATTACCAAGGATCCTCACCCTGGAACAGTGATTGTGGGAAACAGTAAACTGGAAAGAGGGTCTTTTCACTGTGAACTTGCTAAACTGTAATATATTGCTGAACTGTCCCTGGGTAGAAAATCCGTTTCCACACCCAACTCTTTGAGACAAGATAAAGAAGCCAGGCTAAACTTGTTTGGCATTTTGTATATGTGTTGCTTCGAACTTCTGGGGAGAGTAGATAAATCCCATTCCCTGACATAAGCAATTAGCTGCTGGGTGTGAGAGCTGCTAATGTGTGCCCCAGAGCAGCCAGACTTGAAGGTCATATAGAAGCTGAGAGAAAAGGCACCCAGGTCATTATCAAATAAGAAAAAGAAGAAGAAGAAGAAGAAG
>PVHP010010796.1:0-46750 GCA_004024765.1 Zapus hudsonius | reverse complement strand
AGAACATAGGCATGCCAAGGCCTCTTGCTGCTACAAATGAACTCCAAATACATGCACCAGTTTGGGCATCTGGCTTTACATGGGTGCTGGCTGGAAGATCAAACCCTGGCTGGCAGGCTTTGCAAGAAAATGCCACTAAACACTGAGCCGTCTCCCCATCCCAGAAATTATTATTCTTAAACATGTTAGTTTAAATAAGTTTGAAAACAGTAAAAATAAATAAAATATTGGAATCTGCTGAATGAATACTATTTCTAAACAAAAGGGGCCACTATAAACCATCAGTCTGCTTTACATTTTTCAGACCACTTGGTCATCTGACTTGCTGCTTGACATTTCTGAAATCACCCATAAAATAATGGAATCATGAATTAAGAAACATCCCATGATTTTGAATATTAATTTGGATATATAAGTTATCCTTACAAGTTTTTAAGTTCTCACCATGAAACATAAATAAAACATGCTACCTTGCCGGTGTGGTGGCGCACACCTTTAATACCAGCACTCCGGAGGCCAAGGTAGAAGGATCTCTGTGAGTTCGAGGCCACCCTGAGACTACATAGTGAATTCCAGGTCAGCCTGGGCTAGAGTGAGACTCTACCTTGAAAAATAAAATAAAAAAACAACAACATGGTACCTAACTTTTTACTGACAAAAATTAGCCAAACATGCCGTGCCTCCCACTTCAAGGAGATGACAGTATTCTACCATTTCAGCTGCTGCTGCTGCTGCTTTAGTCTTCTCCCTTTATGACCAAGTAGTCATGAAGATGGGCATCGTTTTGTAAAAAAGAAAAACGTTGTGAATTAAGTGTTTGAAATTCATTAGGCAACATGTCCAAACCATAGCCTTTCTCGTGCCACCCTATCTTGGAGGCAAAGAGACATTTTTATGGCCAGCTGTTAGTGCATCCTCCTCCCCAAACTCCTCGCTCAGCATTACTAGGTGGAGAAGGCTTAACCATCACCTTTTTAAATTTCCCTTACAAAACAATGAACT
Source organism: Zapus hudsonius (assembly GCA_004024765.1). Classification (NCBI taxonomy): domain Eukaryota; kingdom Metazoa; phylum Chordata; class Mammalia; order Rodentia; family Dipodidae; genus Zapus; species Zapus hudsonius. The sequence continues at coordinate 45,748 of PVHP010010796.1, read as the reverse complement.
TTCTCCAAACTTCAGTTCCAAGTCAGATGCACTTGCAACTAGAATCTTTGACCCTCCACTCGCCAACATGCACAGCCCTTCTTAGGGTGAGAGAACAGTGCTATCAATGTCTCTACAATTTCACAACTAGTTTTCTAAAATTATTAGAGAAAGACTCAAGACCTTAGCATTCACCCACTGTGGACACTCCCCCCAAATATATTGCACATGTACTGTTTATCTGGTGCCACAAATGATGCAGACAGGAGAACACATGTTTCAGGTGGTGTGCAGTCCACGCAGGCAGCTAATGGAATAAGCAACCATGTCCTACATTCTCCCAAGAATAACCTAATTTGGATGGAATTCCTGTGTTTTTCTGTAGCTTCATCACCTCTGTATGCTTCTTCTGAAGCTATGTATAATATAATAAAGTTGAGAATAAATTGTACCAAATCAAGGCTGGCCAAATCTTTTACTTTTGAAAGGAATTGACCAAATAAAAATCCTCAACACTAGCCAAGTGCTTATATAGACAGCGCTCCTCCAAATTTCATTTAAAAAATAACCTTAAAGCCAGGCGTGGTGGCACATGCCTTTAATCCTAGCACTCGGGAGGCAGAGGTAGGAGGATTGTCGTGAGTTCAAGGCCACCCTGAGACTATGAAGTGAATTCCAGGTCAGGTGAGCTAGAGCGAGACCCTACCTCAAAAAAAACAATAATAATAATAATAATAATAATAATAATAATAACCTTAAAGATGATTTGTTAATTTAAAAAACTAAATGAAACAAAATGCTAGGTTTCCCTGGCTTTGAGAAGAAACCCCTCCTGCTCCCCAGATAAGAGCTCAAGTGAACATCATGTACAGTTCTAAATGGGAAGCTTCTAAAGAAATGAAAGGACTCCTTCCATCTCCAGACGCTGAACTCGATACAAAGAGAAAATGTTTTTTTTTTTTTCAACAAATACATTTGGGACTTGATGTTTTTCCAGAGTAACAATAATGAAGGTTCTAATCACCAAGAAAAAAAAAAGAAAAAGAAAGAAAAAATCTTTATAGGATTTTAAATGTTTTGAATTACCATTTAACAGAAGTATAGGTAAAATTCAAATTAAATGCAATTCTAGTTATGATTTTACTGGCTGACTGACAGGGCCACCTTTAGCTTCCCCTTTACTTGGCAGGAAGAGAGGTTTAAAAAACCTCATGCATTTGTGTTTCTATTGAAACAAGTCTCTTTCTTGAAGCTGTGGTTGGAGCAAAGTGGTAATTAGGAGTCTGCTGGTGCACCTCAGTCCAGAGCATGATCGTGAACAGTTGAGAATGGACACATTTTCTCCATGGTGACATTTACTTGGACAAGACATGTTAAAACTTATAAATATTAAACCACTTTAAAACACACCTACTCTAATAAGAAACTGGGCTGGAGATATGGCTCACTGGCAAATCAAAGCTTTCTGTCCACCTCTATGATTGCTAAGAGTGAAAACTATGTCTCCATCATAAACTGCTGGCACAGCTTTGAACAGAAATTTCCTTAATAGCGCTGGGTTGCTTTGGACTTCTCACCATCACCCTTGTTTGCATGAGCAGGTCAGTTCCCACCCTACCTTTCATATTGCTTATTATAAAAGGTTCATCTCAGGGGCTGGAGAAATGTCTCCGTGGGTAAAATGCCTGCAATGCAACCATGATGACTTGAATTTGAAAACCTAGACCCATATAAGAATGCTGGGTGATTGTTATTTCTGTGCTGGAGCAATGGAGACAGGTGGATCCCTAGGGCTTACCAGCTAGTTAGTCTATCTAAATAGATGACAGACCCTGTCTCAAAATATAAGGTAAAAAGCTACTGAGGAAGACACCCGACATCAACCTCTGGCTCCTACTTGTACATACATACATGTGCACGAGCACCCCACCCACACAGGTAGCCCACACACATATGAACACATACACACATAGCAGCACACATACACACTCAACATATATACATATGCTAAGAGTTATCTCTCTAAACAAGTCAATATTAATATTTAAATTCTTTATCAGAAGAAAATACACATCAACCCCTGTTAATAATACTTAAGATCCATTGCATTCTTGGCCAGCATTCTTCTGCATATAGGAAGGAGTTGTGGCACTAGAGCAAAGGATTCTTAAAGGGAACAGAAACCGGATTGGTTTTGCTAATTAGGTTCCCTATGAAACCATGAGCCAGTATTAGCATCTACTGCTACTTTTCACAATACCATTGAATAAAAAGGAATGGCTGGCTTCTCCATCACCAGATATACCCTTTCATAAAACGGCACAATCCAATTTCTGAGACATACCTTTAGCCAGCTATTCATTACCAATAGGTAAGAGGGAAATGATCACGACATAGTTGATATGAGTCTGCTGTCTACAAGAACCCCTCTTCTTCATGAAATGGACACAGGAAACAAGGGCAGTGACCCACAGTGAGGTACCTAAGCCTTCTGAAGGCACACCTCTCATAGGTAAATTGTGTTCAGTGCTGGAATTTACATGTGAAATGATGCCTGTGTTTTGTAGCATTTGCTTCCTTGTGAATGATTCCATTAACCTCCATTAATTCAACAGCTATTTGTTTTTTGTTTTGTTTTGTTTTGTTTGAGGCAGGATCTCACTTTAGCCCAGGTTGACCTAGAAGTCACCGTGTAGCCCAAGAGGACCCAAATCACAGCAATCCTCCTAGTTCTGCCTCCCAAGTGCTGGGATTATAGGTGTTAAACCACCACACCCACCAACAGCTGTTTGGGGAGGGGTATTTACTAAACACTAGCTACAAAGAGAAAAGAATGTTAAGGCGTGAATTTACCATTGAGTGTTCAACCAACACATTACATACCTGAGCATGCTTCACCCTGAATATTTTCAAGTCAAACAGAAACACTAACAACACAGGTGGAAAGCTAACACCCACACTTACCAATTATCTTTCCCTCCATCAAGTGGCGTGTAGTGAGAGTTAGTAGAAGTAAATTAAAGCGGAAATAGGGTAATTAGCTAAATCCCTTAGTTGATACAGGAAGAAGTTTTCCTTCTCTTAGAGGAAGTGATACCATTGGATCACAAATACACTGCTAAACATTATAGAATGTTAAAACTGGAAAAAAAAAAGAGGTATAATCTGACTCTTGTTTTATATGAGAAAGCTTCAGATCTTCACTTGGCATAAATGTGCTCAAACTAGAACCCATGTTGCTGACCAGAATCCCCAATGCACGTTCATTATTATCACAAGTGGGCAATAGTAGAAAACACAAAACAATCAACTAAATATCAGAAGCTGAGATGAGTTCTTTCTTTCAAACTACACTAAGACAAAATGCCATGGAAAACTCTCGTTATTTGTTGGGTCCTGAGTTTCCTTATCTGTAAAATGTGAATGGTATTTCACAATATGACTGTACTGATCACAATATGCCAAGGCAACTCTGGCCATTAAAAAAGAAGAAACCCACGCCGGGTGTGGTGGTGCACGCCTTTAATCCCAGCACTCGGGAGCAGAGGTAGGAGGATTGCTGTGAGTTCAAGGCCATCCTGAGACAACATAGTGAATTCCAGGTCAGCCTGGACTAGAGTGAGACCCTACCTCGAAAAGCCAAAAAGAAGAAGAAGAAGAAGAAGAAGAAGAAGAAGAAGAAGAAGAAGAAGAAGAAGAAGAAGAAGAAGAAGAAGAAGAAGAAGAAGAAAAAGAAAAAGAAAAAGAAACTGGGCTGGAGATATGGCTCACCGTTTAAGGTGCTTGCCTGCAAATCCTAACGACCTGGGTTCAATTCCCTAGTACTCACATAAACCAGATGCACAAATCAAATCAGTGCACTAATCTGAAATTTGTTTGCAGTGGCTAGAGGCCCATGAGCTTGCATGCAAGCTGTGTTTCTCTCTCTTTGTCTCTCTCTCTCTCTCTCATCTGCTTGTAAATAAATAAAACATAAAAAAGAGTGAGAAAAACCAAAAAAGAAAAAGAAAAAAGAAAGAAAGAAACAGATGGGTACGGTGGCACACACCTTTAATCCCAGCATTTGGGAGGCAGAGTAGGAGGATCGCCATGAGTTCGAGGCCAGCCTGAGACTACATAGTGAATTCCAGGTCAGCCTGGGCTGGAACAAGACCCTGTCTCCAAAAGCCAAGAAAGAAGAAACTTAAACAAGTACAGCTGGCTGTGGGTTATGAACAGCAAAGCTGGCTATGACTCTGCTACCAACCACTTGTTCCCTGCATAATCCTGGCTGAGTTTCCCATCCTCCTGTATATGTGTGGTTATCAACCTTGCCCTGCCCCTCAGCAATGATTGGAATGAAATGAGAATACTGGAAAACATTTAAAAATCGCAGGACTCCAATGCAAAGGTAAAACATCATTATTTAATCCCTCGAGTCTTTTTCATTTGTACTTGGTTTTATCAGTCAGCTCTGTACAGCTTTCCTTCTCACTTCAGATGCCAATTTACCACTTTCTCAGCAGTCCTCATAAGGTCTCTTCTTGGATAACCCACTACTTCCTCTAGTTCAGAGATCACACATAACTTGTGAGACTCAAATCTTGAACTTGGCTGAGTTTTCCACCCTGCACCCCCAGGTGTTCCTGAAAATGCTGGGAACACTTTGATAAAACTTAAACCATCCCTCTTGACTTCAGCACAATGGAGTGAGTCCTAATGAAAAGCAATCCTTGGACTTTTATCCACTCTAACAACTGCGGAAACATTTCAGACTTTCACAGAACAAGAGGGGAGAAGGAGCCGGGCGTGGTGGCGTGGCGCACACCTTTAATCCCAGCACTAGGGAGGCAGAGGTAGGAGGATTGCCTCGAGTTCAAGGCCACCCTGAGACTACATAGTGAATTCCAGGTCAGCCTGAACTAGAGCGAGACCCTACCTCGAAAAACAAAAAAAGAGGGAAGAGGGATGTCAGCGCTTCATCAGAGACAAAAGGAGCTTTGCAAACAAGCTCAGAAGAACTAATGTGGGACCACTGCCTCCCTCTGACCCACCCTTCCCGAGTCCTTCCCACCCTGTCCCTTCAAGACAGGGCCTTGGCAGGCTAAGACCCATCAATATGTAGTCAGAAGTGTAGCTTGGAGTCTGCCACACATTCCCTTTTAATAGCAGCACAGTGACAAGCAGAGCATTGCCTTGTTTAGAGTCCGGATCTCAGAGGATCTGATGAAAGAAAACCTTACCCACACAACTTTTCTAGAACAGGTTTCTACCCAAGTATGCTGGGCACCCCAGATGAGACAGCTGGGGGGTGGGGAGAGTCTGAGAAATGAGAATATGCTCATCATCTGCACAGATGAGAGGTACTTAGACATTAATTGTCTTCCATTCTGGCGACTGCTGGCACCGGCTTGGCAAATCCACCCCTGGCATTGCAGTCTCCCTTCTCCTCGCCCCACACTCCCAACCCCCCGCCCCAGATGTTGAAGCCGAAACGTCACGTTGACAGGGCAGGTGAATGGACACCTGTTCCATCCGGCGGGCGCCGACACCAGACATGACCAGGACACCGACCCGCAAGCCCCTCTGCAGATCCCAGGGACACCTAACAAGTTCGCGGCTGTTCAGTACCGGGGACACCTCTCCCGCGGCAGCCAAAGTCCGTGGTCTCCCCGGGAGAAGAGGCGGCAGCTCCAGCTCCAGAGATCCCAGCGTGACTACCGAGTGTCGTAGCGGTGGGACGGGAAGGATGGGGTGGCGAGCCGGTGGGTGCCCGCGGGGAAGCGCGCAGCGGTGCCCTCCCAAGGAACGAAGGTCCCGCTTCGTGGGCCACGGGCGCCCCCTCCACGTCACCCCGTCGCTACGCCGAGCGGCAAAGTGGCGAAGCCGCGAGACCGCCAGGTCTCAGCAGAGACCCCGGACCCCAAGCGCCCGCCCGCCCGCCGCTCCGGAGGGGCTCCGCGGGAGGAGCCTGGGGGCGCGCAGGAAACTTACCCGGCCGGCATCGGCGAGTCTCCGGCGGCGGCGAGACCAGTTGCACCACAGCCTTCGAGGGGCCGGGATGCGGTGGCTTCCCCGGTGCGGGACGGCGCCGGGGGGCGGCAGGTGCCGGGCCGAAGCCGCGGGGCCAAACTCTCGAGGGACGCGCGGCGGCGGGGGCGCGCGGCTGCGAGTGTGCAATGCGCGCGCGCCGCGGCCGGACTGTGTCCCCGCTTTCCCCTTCCTTCCCCGCCAGTCCTGCGGCCACCCGGAGCGGCCGGCGGTCCCGGAGCAGCCCGGGCCAGGCGAGCTCGGGGACGGAGGCCGAGGAGCGGCGGCGCTCCCCGCGGCTCGGGTGCCCCGCGCGGCGCGCCGGCCGGAGTCGGAGCGAGGCGCGGAGCGAGCTAGCAGGCTGCGCGGCTGTGGCGGCGGCGGCGGCGGCCGCGGTCCCTCCCCTCCCGGAGGCTCAGGCCCCGCCCGCCGGCCGCCCAGGCTCTTCCCCTTTTCTCTCCACCCCCCCCGCTCCATCCCGCACGCCCTGCAGGGACGCCAGACCGGTTTGCAGCAGCCTCGGCGGCTGCGGCGGGACGAAAGCGCTGGCTCCGGCCGCCGCGCGCCCGGGGCGATGGGCCGGGGAGAAGCCCGCCCCGAGCATCATCGGATTCCTCCCAGGCTCCCGGGCTAGCCGGGGAGCGTCCCCGGTGCTCGGACTGGAAGCCCGGCTTAGCCAGGGCGTTCAGCTGCCTCGGGTCACTGAACCTGGCTCCGCCTGACTGTCTGCCCTCTGGACTCCTGTTGCAGGGGAAGCGCAGGTGCCCCCTTCACCAGGAAGGGACAGGCCCAGACTCTACGAGGATGGCTGTGCCCGTGCCCAGGGCAGCAGGTGTTCCCAGGAAGTCAAAGCCTATCCAACAGGTAGGTAGAGGCTGGCCAGGGGTCCTTCCAGCGAAAGCGCTGTCATGAAGCATATTGACCAAATTTTCCCGCCAGCGCCCAGGGTCCAGGGCCACCTGTCAACTCTCTCCTAGGTGTGTCTAACTGAGAAGGGTCGGGGCCAGACCTAAAGACTCCTTTGGGAAAATGCTGCCATGAACTCTAAAGCGATTCCTGCCAGTTGAGTGGAAGCAAGTGGTATTTTTCAGCCTCATCATTTCCTTCCACTTTTCTTAAAACAAAACATCCTGGTGGAAAACGTGGAACGCAGTCTGTCCAGGGAAGACCAGCATTTGATGGTCCTCACTGCCACATATTCCTAGCTGGGTCAACCAAAATAAATTTCTTTTGAAGACACTCCCTTGGAACTCTGAAAGGAGAACCTCTCTGTGCTTTTGAAATATTTTGGTAACTCCCACCCCCTCAGGTAAATTTGCTGTGATTTAATATAAGCCTGGGGTAGAGCAGTAATTCCTTAATAACAAGTTATTGAAGTAAAACTTCAAATAAAAAATAAAATACTTGTTGTTCTTTGTCTATTTCTCCAACCTACTTCCAGGTGTGTGTGGCCACTACTGGGGACTTAGGGTATCATTTTCTTAGGACACTCTGACTTGCTTCGGATTTTATCCTGGCATCCTAGGCTCATTAAAGCTCAGAACTTGAGCATTCTTGTTCTCCAGCTTGTAAGCTTTACAATGAGAGAACTACGGCTAAAGGACAAACACTAACCCAAGGACTACAACACAGTTTTCTTGACTCTCAGTTCCTCAGCAAAAAAAGTAATAGGTACACTGGGTTAACAGTTCATGATGGAGACAGTGGAAGGAACATAAAGAACAGATAAAAATAAAGTAAAATAAAATTCAACTGACAGGCATGAATTACTGTGTAGGGGGCAGCATCACACCACAGTAATGAGCAGGCTTCTGGGATCTGAGAGGTATTCCCAGTCTCCCCTTTCTTGCTCTGACATTCAAGTGGAAAATGTCTTTGCTTCCCAGGGTGACAATGTAAGCCAGGGATGGTGGCACACGCCTTTAATTCCAGCACTCAGGAGGCAGAGGTATAAGGATCATCATGAGTTCAAGGCCACCCTGAAACTGCATTGTGAATTTCAGGTCAGCCTGGGCTAGATTGAGACCCTACCTTGAAAACCCAAATAACAATAATAATAATAATAATAATAGTAGTAGTAGTAAAAATAAAAGCAAAGTCATGCACTAGTAACAGGGGAGGTAAAAACATGTGAAGCCAAACAAAAATGCAGTCACAGTGGATTCATCAGATACATGTCACACCGCCTTCCTTTTCCATTAGAACCTAGACTCCCTTCTGTAAAGATTGTAAGAGCCAATGGTGGGGGAGAATATCCAGAGTCATTGCCCCCCTCAGCAACAATACACAAAGGGGGAAGAAAAAAGAAAGGAAAACTGGCTACCTCTGGTGCAGTTCATAACCCCCTAACCTGTGGACAGATCTAGTATGCGCACCGAGGAAGGATCCCAGTGGGTAGGGGACAGAGAGAAGGGAAATGGGGACACCTTCACAAGATTTGCTCATACAATAAGGATCCCAGTGGGTAGGGGACAGAGAGAAGGGAAATGGGGACACCTTCACAAGATTTTCTCATACAATAAGGATCCCAGTGGGTAGGGGACAGAGAGAAGGGAAATGGGGACACCTTCACAAGATTTGCTCATACAATGCATATACTTATTCATAATAAAGAAATGAAAAAAAGCCAGGCATGGTGGCGCACGCCTTTAATCCCAGCACTCGGGAGGCAGAGGTAGGAGGATTGCCATAAGTTCAAGGCCACCCTGAGACTACATAGTGAATCCCAGGTTAGCCTGGACTAGAGCGAGACCCTACCTTGGAAAAAAAAAGATATAAAAAAAGACACAGATGCAAATAGCCTTGGGCTTACATACAGTCTGCCCTCTGGTTATTTAGAGGACTATCTCTATAAACAGGAGTCTAAGAAACTCTACAAGATACTTAAACTTGTAGCCTTAGTGTTAAAGAGTGGGGTTGGGGGCAGCTGTAGATATGGTTCAGCCATTATGGGGCTTGCTTGCAAAGCCTAATGGCCTGGATTCGATTCCTGAATACTCATGTAAAGCCAGATGCACAAAGTGGTACATGTATCTGGAGTTCATTTGCAGTGGCCTTGGAATGCCCATTTATTCTCTCTCTCCCTCAGTGCAAATAAATAAATAAAAATATTTTTTAAACAAAAAGAGTGGCACAAAGGGATTATGTAATGTGAGATTCAAATTTCTTCTCTGCCAATAGGAATTTAGGAAAATCATGACCTATTGGAAATAAAGTGATGTCAATGTCATTAGCAATGGTGATATGGCCAGAAAATCTGGAAACCTATTTAAAAATAAAAACTGTCCATTATAGCAATGCTTGTCTCATTTAACCTCTACTGATCTCACTCTCCTATGGAGATTCATTCTGTTTGTATTTTTCAGAAGGCAGTGAGAGAGCCAGGGACAACTCAATTCCACCAACAAGACATTGGATGACGGTTGACATCCTGTCAGGAGACAAACCACACCTAGCCTTCACACAGGGCCCAAATGAAACTTATGAGAAAGTGACAAGACAAACAGGAGACCAATCACCACAGCAAGTCTGATAACCCATGAAAGGTCAATGGAGACAGACACCAACGATACCCATTACAACCCAGGGCAGAGGTCCAGAGATGCTTAAGATCTCAACAACAAGCAGACCTAAAACTTATCCACCATGACTCAGGGAACTGAACGGAAGGTGGGGGGGAAGAATGGTAAAGCCATGTGGGGTAGAATATCCAGAGACATTGCCCTCCTCAGCAACAATACACAAAGGGGGAAGAAAACAAGAGGGGGGAAATGGCTACCTCTGGTACAGTTCATAACCCCCTAACCTATGGACAGATCCAGTATGCACACAGAGGAAGGACCCCAGTAGGTAGGGGACAGAGAGAAGGGAAGTGGGACACCTTCACAAGATTTGCTCATACAATGTATATACTTATTCATAATAAAGATATTAAAAATAATAAAATTTTTTAAAACTTAAAAAAATTAAATTCCCATTTAATTGTTTTACTTCAAATATATATTGTTTTCTACTTGATTGTAGATCTTCGGCCAAAATCTTAACATTGCTATTTCCCACTGCCCTTATTATAAGGAACACACATAGTTTCCTGTAGCATATTTGATAATATGATTCCCAATTAATAACCCCCCCTTTTCCCACCGTCTGGGACACAACCATATGATCTACTTTGGTCAGTGGGACAAGAGGAGAGTCGACATAATTAAGTCTTGAAAACTGCATTTCTCCATCTGCTGTTGGAATTCTGCCATCAACCAGGAGAAGAAGCCCAATGCCAGAGGAAAGACCCTGTGGAGCACTGTGGAGTCTCCTAGGGGAGGCCAGCCTGGACCAGTGAGCAGCCCTCAGCTGTCTTCAGGGCCACAAACAAGGCCAAAGGAGATCAGCAAAGTTTGATCCAGACCCACTGATCACACAGAAGCCACTGAATAACAACATAAATAATTAACTGCTTCAGTTATCTACTGCTGTATGACAAAATACTCCAAAGCTTATTAGTTCAAAACACTGACCATTTACTAGGTCTGAATCAGCTGAGCTCGGGCTAAGGAAAGACACTGACTTCATCAGCAGGCAGTTGAGAGAGCTCGGTGTTCCTAGAAGGCTTCACTCACACATCGGGTATCTCAATCATCCTCCACATGACCTCAGGCTTCCCATGTGGCTGGTTTGGGCTTCCTTACAGCAATGTGGTCAGACTTCTTCTATATCATCTGGCTTCCAAGTGGGAGGGACTAGAAACTTCCCTTTCCCTTAAGGACTGATCTTGAAATTTTGAGGATGTTATTTCTACTTCATTCTATTGGTAGGTAAATCAGGAGACCAACCAGATTCAAGAAGAGAGGAAATAGACTGCTGTGATTTGAGGGGCAGACTGTATGGAACAAGAATAAAAGGGATTGGTCATCAACCACTATTTGGAGACTATATGAGCCATTCGGTTTGGGGAGCTTTGTTCTACCATATTCAATAACCAATAGCCTGACTTGCTGTCTTGCCATTTTCAGACATTTGGTATTCAAACTGCCATGATTGTTCCTAGTCTGTTTTCCCTGCACAATGAAAATAAACTTACCCTCTAGAATGATATGTGGCCGGCACTTTACAACTGGCTCCTGGTGCTGTCAGGGTTTGCAGTATGCCTGAAGTCTTTGATGTTAGATTGAAGGACTGGGACGAAGTGACTTTTGTTCTGACAATTATAGAAGCCTTCTTCAGTCCTAAATCACAAGGCTCTACCTGTCTTACCACCACCCAAGACATACTTCAGTCCCTAAGTCCCCAGTATATTGGCCCCTGCACATTGTTGAGCCTGCCCTCAGCTTTATTCATCTTCATGGAACTTCATGGCTAGTTTTTTTTTTTTTTTTTATTCAAGGGACTGGGACACCCGAGAACAGGAACATTTTTCTTAGCTATAGGATTTTGGATTGGTTACAAATACTTTCCAGGTTTTTCTATGAAATAGTGAGGTTGGGTTTTTCTAAGTTATTACATTTTAAGCATTTTCTCTAGTGGTGTTTGAAAGGGAAAGCGGAGTCTAATACATATTCAGAAAGGAGCTACCAGAGGAATTTAAGGAGCATTAATCAGCTGTGGGTATTTCTACCAGTCCATCTGTCATGCATACTACAAATAGGGAAGAAAAAAAAAGAGCTGAAAGGAAAGGCGTAGATTGTATTCATTGATTGTTAAACAACAGAGCCCTCACACCTCACAACTCTCGAGCCATCATCCTGCTACATTGACTTTTTCTTAGAAACTTCACTCTAGGTTTTCACTAATACCAGGAAAAGGTTTCATTATTTTTTTTTTTTATTTCAGATGACTAGTTTACCCTGAGGGCTATATGGTTCTATAACTTCATTTTGCTCTTAATGTTAGCAAAGTCTTAAACCTCAAGTCCCCTTTCCTTTTTCTCCTTTTCCTCTTCAGATCTCTCTATCTCTCTCCCTCCCTACCTTTCTCCTCTCTCTTTCCCTCTCTCCTGCCTTTTCTTTTTCTAATCCTATCCAACCCCTCATTCCTCCTTCTCTTTAGGCTTCCAAACTGCATGGAACCTCTCAGAGCCTGCAGTGGTGAGGTCTGCACTCTTTCTCTTGCTTCCAGATTCCTGGTCTATCTCCATCCTGAGGTATGAAGACAGGCTCTGAGAGGTCCTCACATGCTTCCCATTCTAGGATCCTTAAATGCCTTTTGCAGTACATTCCGAGATAAAGTTCAGAGCAGTATGAATATTAAGTATTTAGAACTATAAAAGAGGTATGCCTGTGTGATTCCCAGGATCTTCACACTTTTTTTCCCTACTTTTTTATTGTCACGAGAAAACATGTGGCTTAACCAGATGACCACATGCAAGCCCCATTTGACTCATTATTCTTTACCCGGGTAGAAGCTGGTGTTATCCTGGCTCATTTCAAACTTGCTGATCTCTTCATTCTTCAATAAGAAACAATACAAAAACTAGAGGCTCAATATTAGTAGACATACAAGTCTAGCCTTATAAGGTCTTCCAAAAGAATTTCAAGAACTATGAAAAAGAGCAAAAAAAGTTTCCCTAACAAATTCATGCCCCAAAATTTGTATGTAAACCACACCCGAAAGAAAATCATTAAAAATTAGAGTGCCTGCTAGGATGGGAGGGGGGAGTTCCAAGATTTTTTAACTGATGCTATGTTGTTTTTACATTTAAAAAGTGCAGACCACGAGAACTTTGGGTCTAGTTTCCATTCGCATATACAATATCTTTCCTGTTGGATTCACTGACTCCTTTACAGCATCGTTTTTCTTGTTACAGACTCACATGAACACCTTTTCAGAATTTTCACTTTGTCCACAGTTAGAAAAACAACATAAATCAAATGATGGTTTATTTGAAGAGTGAACAGGAAGTAAGAGACTTCCAGAACAGAGGTGAAAAAGAAGGAAAAAGAATTTACCAGGATGACAGAGCGAACTAAGCTGGGTTTTAGAAAGCATCTCAAAAAAATAGAATATACAAATTCTATACAAATAGATACATTTTTATATCAAGTCTGATCTTGAGGTTAAAAATGTGTGTGTGTGTGTGTGTGTGTGTGTGTGTGTGTGTGTGTGTGTGTGTGTGTGTGCCAGAATCTCTTAGTGCTGCAAACAAATGCCTTTCCGGCTTTATGTAAGTGGCCGGGGAATTAAGGCTGTGCCTTTAACCACTGAGCAATCTCCCAAGCTTCTGAACTGAAGTTTTAAGGAACTTAAAGGTCAAAGCCTTGATAAGAAATTCCCTTTTAGGGGCTGGAGAGATGGCTTTGTGGTTAAGGTGCTTGCCTGCAAGGCTTAATGACCCAAGTTTGATTCCCCAAAGCCCATGTAAAGCCAGACTCACAAAGTGGTACATGGATTTGGAGTTCCTCTGCAGTGGCTGGAGGCCCTGGCATGCACATTCTCTCTCTCTCTCTCTCTCTCTCTCTCTCTCTCTCTCTCTCTCTCTCTCTCTCTCTCTCTCTCTCTCTCCGCTATCCATTTCTCTCTGCTTACAAATAAATAAAAATATTTAAAAATTTTTTTAAAGAAATTCCCTTTTAGTTAGACACTAATTTAAAATCTTGAGGTGGAAGAGGGAGATAGCAATGAGCTCACTGTGTTACTAGACACTTGGAAAGCACATTATGACTCTTATGCCCTGAAGATCAGTATGTGGAAACTATTTTCCTAAAGTCACAAAAATTATTTGTGGAAGCAGAAATCAAATCCATGGCTTCACTGTTATATCCAAAACAGGATGGGGTCACCAGAACATTTCTTAAATGGGAACTCTTGTTTTCTGCCTTTTTGTAATGTCAAAAAGTTTCTCCTAAATGGTGACCACATTTGGCATCTAATAGATTAAAAGAAAAGGGTGAAGGCTCTATAAAGAATAGCTGGAAATGTAGCTGTCTCTGTGTCTATGGGGAATGATTCCAAGATGCCCAAAACTTCAGGTACTGAAGTCCTTCGTGTAACATGGCCTAATATTTGTATAGAACTTATACAAGTCTCCTATATTTTTGTGTGTGTGTGGTGCTTAGGATCAAATCCCTTACTTACAGTTTAATCTCCAGATTGTCTATAATAGCTAATTAACTGTAAATGTTGTATAAATAGTTTGGGAAATAAAGATAAGAAAAAGTGTCTGTATCACTGAGAAATCAAGCTGGAGCTGAGCTAGAAGCCCTGTTGACTAGCTATCATGATTCTGGAAGGAGCTAAGAAGTCTATTCAAGGGTGAAGGTCATCAATGGTCTTAACCAGTAGTGAACCCTGTAAGCTTTATGGCTGGCCAACCAGGCTAAATATGCCAACTGGTACAATGGTGGCATGTCTGTTATGGGGGAAACCATCTCTCTGAATAGATTTGAGATTTGCTTCTCTGGAGGGAATGCCTGTACTGAAAACCTAATCAAAACCTATGGCTAAGGAAGTCATAAGTCCCAGAGGGCAAACTACTACTGTTGTTTGGTTAAATGGAGATAATTTGCCCACCATACTGCTCTCTAATTACTTATGTTTAGGCACATATATTAATGCTCCTCTCACTTTTGATTAGAGAAGTTTCTTTTCAGATGGCAGTGACCACTGGGGAAACTTACCAAATGTGCTGAGAAGAAGAGACAGTGATTTCAGCACTAAGTAAGACATTTCCATCACGTTCTTCAAGGCTCAGGGCACATTTCTAAAGAGGTGGCAGAAAGAATGTAAGAGCCAAAGGAAGGAGAGAAAGCTTTGCAATACTGTCTTCCAGACACAAAGTGGCCATGGTATTCATGACCTCACGGTGGCTGATGCTCTACCTACACAAGACCTTTATAATTGGAGGGAAAAAATGATGAAATCAAAATAGAAGAGAGACTAGTTAGAAAGAAGAAATTCAATGGAGAGAGGTTAGGAATGGGGGAGGAAAGAGAGTGTGTGGGGGAAATTATGATTATGGTGTATTGTGTATGTATGTATAGAGGTTGTCAATTAAAATAAAATAATATGGGTCTGGGGACTATGACTCAGTGGTTCCTTGCAAAGCCTGACAGCCCAGATTTGGTTCCCCAGTACACATGTAAAGCCAGATGCACAAAATGATGCATGCCTCTGGAATTCACTTGTAATGGCAAGAGGCCCTTACACAAACATACTCCCTCCCTCTCTCTTTCTCTTTCCTCTCTTTTTTGCCTCGGAAATAAATGAATAAAATATTTTTTTAAACTATTGAAATAAGGTGAAAAAAGTGTCTGTATGTATTCAACAGAGATACATCATTTTCCCTGGATAGTTTTGGTTCACCATTACTTGAATCTGTAGATACACAACCCAGAATATACAGCCTCTAATTGAATCTTCTGGGAGGCAGAAAAAGAAGAAAAGGTAATGAACTTATTGAAGACATTGGCTTTTTAGAAATACCATAGCTGTTGTCTACTTGTGGCCTTTTCCAGAAGTGCCAGGTGGTCCTATCCTGGATGGAGTGTCCTTTGCTAAAGACACAGAAGTGAGTGTGAAGTGCTGGCTTCAGTAAGCTCCACCCTCCCCCTATGATTTCCACAGACCATGGTTAAACTACATGGATTTATTTCACTTGTACTTTTCAAAAGACATGTGCTGGTGTCCTGCCTTAGAACCATGGAGTCAGTGCTTTCTCTCCTCCTGGCAATGCTTGAAGCTGAATGCTCCCTCGGACACCTTTGTAGGACGTTGCCAACCAGCTTCCACCAACCAACTGTTTTGCCTGGGTAGAGGGTAGAAAAGGAGTGTGTTTGTGAACCAGGGGGTATGCAAACCCATATAATACACCCCTCTAATGTCCGTGCACTGACACAATGCAGGTTTGCTCCAGGTTTGAGTCACTACACAATGAGATTTGGGGGTGGGCTTGTTTTTATGCAATAGGTAGGGAACCCAGTTCTTTCCATCTGCGGCACCATTGCCTTCAATAAATGGCCTCAAAAATCTCAGCTGATGTGGATGAGCGAAAAGTTTCAAAGGTCTGATGTGACAGTTGCAAATATTCTGGCCACATTCAGTAGCCACCTTCAGTCCCATGGCCCCATCTACCTGCAGGAAGCCTGCAAAGCACAGTCTGGGGGGGGGGGAGGTGAGTGACTAGGCTTTGCGAGCTGTGTTCCCTGTCAGCTGTGCTCGATTAGAGATGGAGCCATTTGTCTTAGAACCATGGCTGGAGGAGGCTTCAGTAACTACTCGCTATGTGCTTGCCTGCTGACCCTATCCTGTTTTGGAGATAACACTGAGGCCATGGATTTGACTTCTGGCTTTATGTAGGTACTAGGGAATTGAACTCGGGTCCTTCCGCTTTGCAGGCAAACACCTTAACTGCTGAGTCATCTCTCCAGCCCAATCAAGTCACTTTTAAAAGTTAAAAAAAATACGACTCGGGAGTTGGCTCAGTAGTTAAAGGTGCTTGCTTGTAAAGCCTACTGGCCTGGGTTTTGTCAGTGCTTTATCTGGACATTTATCAGATATTTTAGGCTGAATTGCATGCAGTATGTGCATGTTTGGAGCTGCACTGCTGTCTTAAAGTGTTTGAGAACACACATGGGATCATAAAGAGGCAGCAGCCTGAATGGTTTCAGAAAACTGAACTCTCCATCAAGTGTTATGAAAGTACAGTGCTTGCCTAGCTGGTGTAAGGGCCTGGGTTTGATCCCCAGTGCTACAAAAATATTTGAAAAAAATGTAAGGGTCCTCTGTGGCTCCTGCCATGAGGACTATATTGATTTCATCATCATGGGAGAAAAATCTGTCATTAGCTTCTGGAGTTACTGCAACTAGAAACTCTGCAGCTCTAGGGAAAACCAAGATGTCTAAGTCACGCCTAGAGAGAGGAGCAAGCCACAGCAAAGGACCCCTAACCCTTGAAAATGTCTGTTCTCTTCTTTTAAAAATATTTTTATTTATTTGCAAGCAGAGAAATACATACAAAGAGACACACACACACACACACACAGAGAGAGAGAGAGAGAGAGAGAGAGAGAGAGAGAGAGAGAGAGAGAGAGAGAGACCTCTAGCCACTGCAAATTATCTCCAGATACATGTGTCTCCTGGCTTATGTGGGTACTGAGGAGCTGGAGGCAAGCGCCTTAATGGCTGAGCCATCTCTCCAGCCCCTCTACTGTCTTCTTGGTTTGCGTTTTCCATGGATTGGGAACTCTGTGTGTGTGTGTGTGTGTGTGTGTGTGTGTGTGTGTGTGTGTGTGTGTGTGTCACACACAGAGACAGAGAGAGTTTCCCTAAATGTTAGAGTAATTAGCATAAGAAGCCCTTATACCAAGATTTATAGTGGCACTTACTCTAAAGACATTCAGAAGAAATATTTGAAGGGACAGTATATTCAGTGTACATGTAAATTAATGTGATAAGAATAAGACATGCTTTGAGGGCTGGAGAGATGGCTCAGTAGTTAAGGCACTTGCCTGCAAAGCTAAGGACCAGGGTTCAATTCCACAGTGCCCACATAAAGCAAGATGCGCAAAGTGGTTCATGCATCTGGAGTTCGTTTGCAGTGGCTAGAGGCCCTGGAGCACCTATTTTCTCTCTCTTTCCTCTCTCTCTCTCTCTCTCTCTCTGCTTGCAAATAAATAAATAAAAAAGACATGCTTTGAACTTACACATGCATTATAATCTCAAAAAAATCCACAAAATCTAGTAAAGCTCTGAAGAGAAATATACCAAAATGTTAGCTATTATTGCCTTTTTGTTGAGTATACTGCCTTAACTTTTTTCTTATGTTAATGTTCCAAATAAAAAAGATTTTAAGACAAAGATAAAATGACAAAATAAGTTTACTTTAAAAAGTTAGAAAAATTCAGAAATTCAAAATGGAAAGTCTTAATTTTCTTTATCCAGAAATAAGCATAACCTTTATTATATAGTATAATCTAATGTTTTCCATTTGCTTCCTAGGCTTTAAAACATTTAATGGTACTTTTAAAAAAATACACGAACCACCTTGTGCATCTGGCTTTACATGGGTACTAGGGAATTGAACTCGGGTCCTTCTGCCTTGCAGGCAAACGCCTTACCTGCCAAGTCATGTCTCCAGCCCTAAAGCTACTTTAAGATTAAAAACATTGCACAAGCCTGGGCTAGAGTGAGACTCTACATTGAAAAACCAAAAAAAAAAAATGCACAAAGGATTCAAACAGATTTATCTGAAGATATACAAATGGTCAATAAGAACAACAAAAAAAGATACTCAGCCTTATTTGACATTCGGAACATGCAACTCAAAACCACAGTGACAGCCACTTTCTATCTACCAGAGCATCTAGCATAAAGAGACAGGTAATAAGAAGTGCTCACGTGCAGGTGGGGAAATTCTCATTCATTGCTGGTAGGAATACAAAAGGTAAAGAACTTTAGATGACGAATCGGCACATGAGCAAGCAATTCCACTGCTAGATAAGAAATGAACACATACATCCATATAAAAATGTGGATCTGAGGGCTGGAGAGATGGCTCAGTGGTTAAGGTGCTTGCCTCCAGAACCTAAGCACCCAGGTTCGATTCCCCAGTACCTAAGGAAGCAAGATACACAAAGTGGCACATCCATCTGGAGTTCCTTTGCAGTGGCTGGAGGGCTAGAGACCCTGGCACGCCCATAGTCTGTTTCTCTCTCTCTCTCTCTCTCTCTCTCTGTCTCTCTCTCATTAAAAAATGTGTACCCAGGGCTGAAGAGATGGCTTAGCAGTTATGGCGTTTGCCTGAAATGCAGAAGGACCAGAGTTTGATTCCCCAGTGCCCATATAAAGCCAGATGCACAAGGTGGCAAGTGTGTCTGGAGTTCGTTTGCAGTGGCTGGGGGCCCTGGTGTGCCCATTCTCTCTCTTTGTCTGCTTCTCTCTCTCTCTCAAATAAATAAATAAAATATTAAAAAAATGTATACCCAAATGTTCATAGCAGCATTATTCACAATAGCTAAACAGTAAAGACCAACCAATGTCCTCCAAGTGGTGAATGAATAAATACAACGAGCTATATCCAAACAATGGAATGTTGATGTAGCTTGAAAACATTAAGCTAACTGAAATAAGGCAGATGTGATTCCATATTAATAAAATGCCTAAAATATTGATTTATAGAGGCAGACCCTAACTGCCTATGGGTGGGGAGAGGAAGCTTGGTGAGGGCAATGGGAGTGATGGCTAATGGGTGGAGCACTTGGAGGTGTTGATGACAGTGTTCTGCAGTGGACAGCAGTGATGCAGGCACAACCCTGCGAACATGCTGAAACCTACAGAATTGTACATATTTAGTGGGTGAATAGAACGGTATGAAATTTGTATCTCAAAAAAGACATTTTTAAAAGTATTTTATTTTATTTATTTATTTGAGAATGAGGCAGAGAGAGAGAGAGAGAGAGAGAGAGAGAGAGAGAGAGAGAGAGAGAGAATATAGGCACACCAGGGCCTCCAGCCATGGCAAAAGAACTCCAGACACTTGTGCCGCCTTGTGCATCTGGCTTTATGTAGGTACTGGGAAATTGAACTAGGGTCCTTCTGCTTTGCAGGCAAATGCCTTAACCACTGAGCCATCTCTCCAGCCCAATAAAGTCATTTATAAAAGTTAAAAAAATATGACTGGGGAAATGGCTCAGCTTGGGCTAGGACGAAACCCTACCCCCCCAAAAGGAAAATTTTAGACTATTTTCGTGTACATAGAAAATATATATATATATGTGTGTGTGTGTGTGTGTGTGTGTGTGTGTGGGTGTGGGTGTGGGTGTGGGTGGGTGTGGGTGTAGAGAGAGATAGATAGATATAGATATGATGTTAAAGCAAAAGGAAGAACACATAATCACAGATACTACATAGTGAACCAAATGATAAACAATGCATGTGCATTGTTAACATGTCAGACCAATGTTGTTCACAGTCCACTCCATCTTTTGTAAATTGAATTATTTTTTTCTCCTGAAGCTTAGTGCATAGTAATGTAATGAATCAAAGTTCCAGAAACTATTTCTTCCTTCTCTGCACTGGGATCCATTTGAGGATTTGCAGAGAGATATGAAGAGGAGAAAGGGAAAGAACCCTGCCTCACTGTGAAAACAATGTTTGTCCCCCAAAATCTGTCTTACATGCTACACAGAGAGAACCTGTGTTGTGATGTTTAATGTTCCCTGAGATGCAGGGGTTCTCTGTGATGTCTTTGCTCTGTCCCCAAATAGAATTGCTTGGAGACGCATTGTAAACATTGTTCAAGATTTGCATTGAGAGAGAGAGAGAGCCAACAGCCAGTACTACGTCATCCATCTTCACAAATTCCCAACCAAAAACCTAGGTATTCCTGGGTATTTCTGCATTAACCTTGTATGCCTTCACAAGCCTTTTCCCTGCCTCAGTGCTTCTGCCACTTACACACCTTGAAAATCTTCCAAGAGACCCCTCCCCCATATTCCATCCAAGGAGTCTTCCCTAGAAGACATCATGGCCACCTCTTTCTTAGATTTCCAAGAGCACTTAGAATACACTTAGTTGTTCTGCTAAAAATTTTATAGGCTCATGTCTTTGTCTCCATGTGGCAAGAGAACCCAGTTTTCTGTAAACTGTCCATATCTCATTAGTGCTTCGTGAGCAATTGCTTTGAAATACAAGAATGTTCAATCGATATTTGTGAAGCTGCCACCTATCCCTTCCAAAACAAATCCCTACTCATGGTTCTCTTAATGATAGTATTAGTGTTTCAAGCACAGCTCTGCAGACAGATGGGTTTGGATCAACTGTGGCATCTCCCATTTTCTTGTAACTCCAGACAAATTTAGTTTTCAACTTCTTCATTTCATTTTCACTAATAGAGATATCAAATACAGCACAGCAAAGTCCTAAGACTTATTATTTTGTCCATGATCTCTGTCCTGACACTCCTCCCTCCCCTCTTCATCTATATGGGGAGGTGTCTTGTCATGGTTTGATCCAGGTGTCCCCCACAAATGAATGTGTTCTGATAGATCGATCCTCAGCTGATGGCAATTTGGGAATTAGAACCTCACTAGAGCTGTGTTGTTGGGGCGGGCTTATGGGGGTTATAAGCCAGCTTCCCCTTGCCAGTGTTTGGCACACCTTCCTGCCTCTGTTTGCAGTGCTGTGGCAGAGGTGATGTTCAGCCCTCTGCTCATGCCATCGTTTTCCCTGCCAGAATGGAGTCTCCCCTCGAGTCCGTAAGCCAAATAAACCCATTCCTCTACAAGCCACTTTTGTTTGGGTTCTTTTTGCGCAGCAACTAAGAAAGCTGACTGCAACATGTCTCCTCTCTGTGCTTCCAAACACTCAACCATTGTCCAGGAGAACTTGTATGAAGAAAAGGTCCTAGGCTGCCAGGCTGTCCAATAGGCAGCATGTGAAATGTGACTGCATGACTCTAATAATGTTAATTTCAATTTAAATAGTGGCTAGTGACTGACTGACCCACAGCTCTAAAGGACCCCTGTTGTTAACATGCTGTTGTGTCTTTCTTCCCCCTTGGAGCTCTGTCATACAGTGCACCTGGACTGTGATGAACACTGTGGCCTCCACAGCCCTGGTACAGAGCCAAGTGCACAGGGAGCTCTCAGCGAGATGGCTTTCATCATCTTCAGCATCGTCTTGTTCATTGACGTGCCCTACAGCTTAGCCCAGCACACACTGCAGGTACTCAGTAACTGTTTCCTAATCGCCTTAATTGAGCTCTAGTCTTTGAAACCAACCAATCATCTGCCTGTGGAGAAATGCTCATTGCACAGAGCCTTTCTGCAACATTTCTTTGTGAGTAGCAGAGAGGTTAGAAGCATCTGCCTGGTTCAAACCCTGGGTCTTCCACCTCCTAGCTCTGGGGTCTCTGGAATGTTATCTTTTGATACCTCAGTTTATTGCGATGTCAGGTGGGATCATTAATGACTCTGCCTTTGGAGTTATTGAAAGCCCATGTGTGGAGGATGACTGACAACTGTCACTTTACAGACAATATGTTACATTAAGTGCAAATGTTAAACGTTTGAAACCACATTCAAGGATTCAATCAGAAAAATCTAGAGTGTGAAAAAAATAACAGGAAACCTGGACAGCCATCCTGTGGTCAATGATGAAAATCTAAGGGCTGAGAATCTAAGATTCACGATATCGCTGCGAGGGAGAAGAACTGGCTCTGACCTTGTTATGGTTTATAGTAAAGACAGGAGTGCTGGGCAGCAATCAGCAATGAAGCTGTTGAAGGCAGTCGACCTTAGTGGCTTTCAGAGCTTTGGAGTACAGGGCTCCCAAGCTTCAGATTCTGCGTAAATATGCTAGGGTGTCAGTTAATGGTCTCTGTTGTTTTGCGTCATGAGGAGCTGCTGTAGGAAAAGTGCCTCCTTTACTCCTGCAGAAATGAGAGTGTAAAGGTAGGGGTGGGATGGAGAAGCAGCTGGAAAAAGCCCTCTCCACGAGTTCTCCAAAGCCCCCAGATATGGCAGCCCTGGCCAAGGGCAGCCTCCTGTCTTCTCATGATATGGCCTTCTTTAGGCTTCCCAACCTTTTCTCTCCCCTTAACCCAATATGGTATCCTGAATTGGGAGTGAAGTATTTTTATATTCTATGTTAAAAAGGCATCCATTTTAGTTTATAAAACTAAGAAGAATAAACAAGGCACATATACAAAACTACATAAACATATCACTTCAACATAATCACAGCTCTCAGCTTCTGTTCATCTTCCTTGCTACTCCTGTGGTCCAAAGGGCCGTTACCTCGCCACAGATGACCACAGAAACCTTGCACCTCGTCTCCTGGCTTCTGTTTTGGTCTGCTAAAATCCACCTGCTGTCTATTGTCCAGCAGGTTCTTTAAGACAGTGGACATCAGACTGTCACTCTGCTGCTTAAAATCTTCCAAAGGCTTTCAATTAACTTGGAACAAAGTTCAACACTTTCTTGTGGTCTCTCAGGCCCCATGTGATCTGACCACAAAGCATACATCTGTAGTTTCACTGAGGACTCTGCTACTTGCTACCTAAAGTTCCAGCCACACTTGTCTTTTGCTTTATGTTTCATGAACAAGTTGGGCTGGTTTTTAAACACTAAGGCCATTGAAGCTTGCTGTTTCCTCTGCTGGGAAGGCTCTTAGACTGGATTTTCCATGGTCATCTTTCCTTCATAGACATCTTAACTCCAATCTGGTCACATTTAAGAAGCCTCTCCGTGTATGTGTGTGTGTGTGCGCATGAAGTGAAGAGTTTGGAACAATCTATTTGAAGTCTTCAGTATTAATAGGTGTTTTTTTAATTACAACATTCTTTTTTAAATTTTTTTAATTTATTTATTTTCAAGCAGAGAGAGAGAGAGAGAGAGAGAGAGAGAGAGAGAGAAAGAGAGAGAGAGAGCGCACAAGGGCCACCACCTTGTGGGTCGGGCTTATGTGGGTCCTGGGGAATTGAACCCCTGGGGCCTTAGGCACTGGAGGCAAGTGCCTTAACCGCTGAGCCATCTCTCCAGCCCTACAACATTCTTATCTAACTTCACTGTGTACATTCAACATGTTTCTTCTTTGATTGATCTATGTGATGGTTTGAATGTAAAATGTCTTCCACAGCCTCAGGTATTTGTGTTTCCTACTTGGTCCCCCGCTGATGGAGCCTGGCTAGCAGGGTACATTGCTGGGATGGGACCTTGGGGGTGATTAGACCAGCCCTACTGGGTGTTGAGAGCTGACTCACTCCCATGATTTCCTTCCTGCTTTGTGCAGAGATGTGATAGCCCAGCTGCTGCTTTGATCGAAACTGAAAGGCTAGAATAAATCTTTTGTCTCATAAGCTGCTTCTGATTGGGTGTTTGTTCTGTCCCAGCAACGAGAGCATAACTGCTCCAGCCTATCTCTCCTCTGTTAGCTCCATAAGGGCAGAGACCCTGACATATCTCTAGCACTTAGGATAAAGCCTGCTACTTGACCAATAGCCATCATTGAAAGGATGAACTAACTATAGAAAACAATGAATTGCTGGTAGGAGGCCTATCTCTGCTGCTGAGTGGAAGTGGGGACGAGGAATTCCTGGGGACTGCAGGCTGGCTATGTCTGGCTGAAGCAGTGTGCTCTGGGTTCAGTGAGAGACTCTGTCTCAAAGAATAAACTGGAGAACGAGTAAAGAAGACCTCCTCCATCACCTTCTGGCCTCCATATGCAGGAACCACAGATATGTCCGAGTACTGAGCTTCTTGTTTTCTTTAGCTTTTTGTATAGCTATTTACATACATACATGTATTTTCACAAAATTAATGTGGTTTTTTAGTTACAAGAAAAAGTTAATTTTGCACAAAAACCCTTATGTTGACATTAAATGTCAGTTGATCAGTTTCTGTAGGCTGATGCTGATTGAAGTCTCTGGACCAGCGTGCACCTCCCTCTTGACTCAGAAGTTATGTGACATTCTTCATGGAGAACTCTCAGCAAAGAGTCCTTTACTGCTGCAACATAAATCAGGCCTATGTAGTGAAAGCCCCCAGGGACCTGACGTCTCATTCCATCCTTGGTGTGGTCCCCTTCCTCTTGACCGTCTCTAGCTCCTTCAGTCAGGAGCTCTGTGAGGTCAGCCAAGGTCAGAGCTGGAGGAAGATGACTCACATGGCTCTGAGCTCTCCATTCGGCACAGTTGAGCCTAATGACCATTGTGATTTTCCAGGCTCAGCTTGCACGACCTGCAGTTCATTCCCTGAAATATTGGCTCATGAGAGAAAAACCGAAGGGTGTTTGGCATTTCAAAAAAAAGAAACGTCTACTCTCTAGTCCCATTCAGTGTGGTTCCAGTTCCAAGTTGTCCATAAAGTCTAAGGAACCTTTTTTTTTTTGGCTTGGACAAAGGGGGGAATAAAACGTGATATAGAAATAAAACAAGGGAATAAGGAGATGGCTCAGTGGGTAGAGTGATTGATGCTGAATCATGAAGACATCAGTTCAGAGCCCCCAGTGTCACATAAAATGCTGAGTGTGGTGGTGATGCATGCTTAACAATCCAGCATTGAGGGGGTGGAGGCTGAATCAGTGAGCTCTGGCTTCAGTAAGAGGCACTGTCTCAGGGAATTATGATGGAGAGCGAAGACCCCCTTAATCAACTCCTGGCCTCTATCTGCACATGAATATACAAGAATGTGCACCCACATACATACAAACATCTATGCACGCATGCATACATGAACATCATACACATGTATACAAACATCTATGCACACATGCACACGTGGACATCATACACATGCATACAAACATCTATGCAGGCATGCACACATGGACATCATACACATATGTACAAACATCTATGCACGCATGCACACATGGACATCATACACAAACACTCGGGGAAAAAAAGATGCCTGAGGAATGACACACAAGGCCACACCCACACAACTATTATGAAATATTATTCAAACATTATAAGTATTAATAATAGCACAATACATTACAATGCCTGGACAAGTTTGATAATATTTTTAAATGTTTCACTTACTTTGGAGACTCAACTGAAAAAAAATATATATACAGATTCCAATTCTTCTCCTTTCCTTCCTCCCTAGTGACAATCAGGAAAGAGTAATGTTATCATTCCTCTAAATATATTTTCTTTCACAATTTTTAAAAAATTGCACGGTGAGTGATTTCATGATGACATTGTCATGAATCCGTGTAATGTAATTTGATAACATTCACCTCTGTGAACCTTTCTTACCTCTGCCCTCATTTTCCCACTTTTCCCTCAAGACACCACTTATTCAAGAAAACGTGCGGTACTTGTCTTTGTGAATGTGGTTCATTGTGCTTAACACAATGATCCCTACTGCCATCCAGTTTCTTGAAAATGATGTGATTTTGTTCATTCTTTGTGTTTGCCAAGCAAGCAATTCACCACTGAGCTGTAGGTCCAGCCCCCACCCCCATTTCTACTTTTAATTTTGAGACATGGTCTCACCAAGTCACCTAGAGTGACCTTGAACATCCTCTGTTGCTTGGGTAGGTCATAAATTTGCAGTCCTCCTGCCTCAGCATACTAAGTAGCTGGGTTTACAGGCAAGCCTTACCAGGCTCACCTCATTCTTCATTATGCCTGAGTAACACTCCATTTCATGTAATATATCGTATTTTCTTTATCCACTGATCATTCATCCACTGATGGGCACCTACGCTGATTTCATAACCTGGCTCTGGTGAATAGTGGAGCAATAAAAATGGATATTTGTGGGTATCTCTATAGTAAGCTGACTGACTTTTCGCTACATACCAAAAGTCATGGTCTAGAAGGATCATATATGAAAGTTCTAGTCTTAAATTTTCAAGGAAACTCCAATTGTGATTTTCTGACTAGACTAATTTACATTCCTACCAGGAATGTAGGATTCCCCACATGTATCCTCACCAATATTTGTCATTTACTTTCTCGATAGACATTCTGACTTGGAGGAGGTGATATCATGATGTCACATTTGATTTGCATTTCCCTGGTCACTAAAGATGTTGAACAGTTTTTTTTTTCACGTATTTATTTGCCATTTGTGCTTCTTCTTTAAAAATTGTCTGTTTAGTTAATTCATCCATTTATTTGTTCTTTGGGGTTCTTTTAGTTCATTATATATTCTGTATCGTAATCTATAGAGGACAGCTGACAAGGATTTTCTTCTATTCTTTAGACCGTCTCTTCAACTCTGCTGCTTCGTTTTCTAACTTAACGCAACCACATTGGTCAATTCTCATGATTATTTTCTCAACTATTGGAGTCCTATTCAGACAGTCTGTGCCTATGCGTAGATATTAACGTGTTTTATCCTAGATGTTCCAAGGTTTGGGGTCTCGCATCAAGGTCTTTGATCCATTTTGAGTTGTATTTTATGCAGTGTGAGAGATTGAGGTCTAGTTTCATTTTTCCATGTGTGGACATCCAATTTTCCCAGCAGCACTTGCTAAAGAGGCTATCATTTTCCAATGTATGTTTTGGCAATTGTCAATAATGACGGCTGTAGCTCCATGGGCTTATTTGTGGACCTTCTATTCTATTCCATTGGTCATTGGTCTACATGTCATTGTCATTACTGTTATTTGTTCTGTCTTCCTGTATTTGTCTGTTTTCATGCTGATTCTGTTCCTGTGGCTCTTTAGTATAGTTGGATGTCAGGTACTTGATGCCTTTGGCATTGTTCTTTATGCTCAGAATTGCTTTGGCTACTCAGGGTCTTTTATGTTTCCATATGGATTTTTTTTTAAAAAAGAAGTACCAAGAATTGAAACACCATTTGCTATCTTCTTGTCACATAACTTAAAATAGGAAGTAAGCGCAGTTTCTGTCCCTTGGTGATTTTCCATCAGTTCTAGGGTTTTAAAAATATTATTTATTTATTTATTTGCAAGCAGAGAGATAGAGAAAAAAGACAGAGAGAATGGGCACACCTCTAGCCACTGCAAACAAACTCCTGATGTATGTGCTACTTTGTGCATCTGGCTTTATGAGGGTATTGGGGAATGGAACTGGGTTGTTAGGCTTTGCAGTCAAGTGCCTTAACCACTGAGCCATCTCTCTAGCCCTTCATATGGACTTTAAGATTGCATTTTCTAGACATAATAGTGAAGCCAAGTGGTCCAGTTGATAGGTTAAGATTTCTTTTTTCTATTTCTGTGAAGATATGGCCCTGTATCCATAAATTCTACATTAACATGGCTTTGATGATTTTAAACCCTTATATAGAGACCATACATCATGTCTTATTAGGAAAATTCTTGTTATTGTTCAGCAATATGTTTATCAGATTTCTCTGTTTTGTTTGTCAAGTTGGCTAGGCTATGGCCACTCTCAATTAAACACTAAGCATAAGTTTTATGAAGGTCTTTTGTAGATGTGACTCAAATCCGTAATCAGTTGGTTTTTAAGTAAGGGAGATATTCCCAGACAATCTACTCAGATGATGCCAGTTGAAAGGCAGAGCTAAGGCTTCCCTGGAGAAGAAGTCCACCTGCAAACAGCTGCATCAGTTCCTATCTATCTCTTCCAGTCTGCTCCTTCCTGTAGTCTGCCTATGGATGTCAGGTGTATCTATCCAGCCCCCACCCTAAATCATATAAGACAATTCCTTGCAATAATCCACTTAATACATATCTCTCCATGGTCCTTTTTTCCCCTCTGGTTGAAATTGAACTCATATATTATACATTCCTTTGAAATTATTGGTCATGGCTACGTAGCAAGGGTCAGTAAACTTTTCTTATAAAGGACCAACAATAAATATTTTAGGCTTGTGGCATAGGATGTCTGTGGTAACTATTCATCAATGCTATTATAGTACAAAAGTGGTAACAGATAGGCATCAAATAATAAGGCTGAATTTCAGTAAAGGCTTATTCATACAAATAGAAAAAGGGCTGGATTTGAGCTTGGGCTGTGTTTGCTAATCCCTGATATGTAGTATGCCAATGTATTAATGAGACACAATTCTCCTGTTGATGCATAATTTTTCCTTCTTCTCTCTTTCCCACTATACTACAGTGGCCAGCATTGCACAGTCTACCCCTCAGCCTTCTATTAATTTCTTTGTGTACACATACAAGACAGTTTCTCAATCCAGCTAGGAGTGGAACTGCTAGAGCACAGGACACATGGATCTGCAAGCAGACTGTATTTCCAAACTGCATGCATAAATTTATTGCTCACTGTTCTGGAGGACAGAGTCCAAGATCAAGGCACCAGCAGATCTGATGTCCAACAAAGGTTTCCTCTCTGCTCCAAGATGGAGCGTGTGTCTCATGAGACAGGGGTAGAAGGATGGAAGGGGAACGGACTAACAGATGCTCTCAGGCCCTTTAATAAGGACATTAATCCATTCATGAGAGTGAGGACCTTTGGCCTAATTACCTCCTAAAGGCCCCACCTCTTGAAACTATTACCTGGGTGGATAGGTCCCAATATGTAAATGGGGTAGGGACAGCAGCACTTAGGACATAGCAGAGAGCAAGTAGCATCATTAGGAGGGGCTGCACAGGATCTTAGGACCCCAGGGCTCTGACTTCCAGGTTAGGGATGTCTTCTTCTTTTACTGCCCTGTGCTATGGTGAATTTGAGGAGCAAAGCACAGAACACACATCAAAATGATGGGCTTACTTCCTAAGTCATCCACTAGTATGTCTTCTCTGCACCCAGAAGGTTCTAGAATGTTATCATTTATTTAACTATTTTTATTGTCACATGGATCATGCATACAGAGCATAAAATGTACAGTTTTAAAAATCAAGGTTATTGCACACATGTACGTTTACAATATCTTGGTTAAGAAGCAGATTAACACTAGTGTTTTAGAAGCATCCTGCGTGTCCTTAATTATATCCTCTCCTTCCCACCTTAAAATCAACACATTCCATACTTTTTGTTGTTGTTTTTGAGGTAGGGTCTCACTCTAGCAGAGGCTGACCTGGAACTCACTATGTAGTCCTAGGCTGGCTTCAAACTCATAATGATCCTCCTACCTCTGCCTCCTCAGAGCTGGGATTAAAGGCATGTGCCACCACACCCATCTTATTTTCCATACTTTTGAGTCAAAAAGTTTCTCGTTGTTCTTTACAAATTTCTTATGTATATGTGTATCACAACAAAATGTTTTAGTTTCCAATCACGCTAGGGAAATTTGTGTTGGCAAGTAATGATCATATTTCTCTTATGTACAGAGTCCTTTGAACTTAACAGGGTCCCTAAAGCAAGTCTGCATCAGATTCCCTGGCAGTGTTTAGGAGACATGAGTGTACCTCACAAGTCTGAACTGTACATAGAAAGATAGTGATAGTGGAAAGTTTAAAAATTTGCCAAAATGTTTTTTAAAAAAAAACCTAGGGCAAATCAGGTCATATCTGTGGGGTGAGATAGAAATTCATGCTGGTCCAGGAGCAGGGCACAGGGGAAGAGAGATTAGAATCCAGACTAGATGTACCCTTCCATACTGCTCTTCATAGGAGGGACTACCATGGCAGCAGGCTTTGGCCCTGGGTCCTTCTCTGTCTGGACTAGATGTCCTCTGCCTTTGATGGACATCAGCCACCTTGAGCTGTCTTTTTGTCACACCCCTGAGGTTGTTGTCATGGGCCTCTTGTTTTTTATATCTCATGTCTTCCTTTAACTTCCTCTTCTGGTAGAACATTCATGGGAAATCTTTTTTGAGAATATTCTGGAAAATCCTTATTCTATTCTCATGCACAAATAAGTGCCATACAAGATAGTTTAGGTAAGTATCAAATTCTAGGAGAATCATTTTTCTTCAGAATTTTGGATGTACAACTCTATAACTTGTTTATCCTATTGCTTTTTTCTGAGAAGTCTAAATTTTATCTATTTATTTGTTTATTTATTGAGATAGGTTTTCACTGTAGCCACATTAACCTGGAACTTACTCTGTATTTCCAGGCTGGCCTCAAATTTACAGCTATCCTCCTACCTCTGCATACAGAGTGCTGGGATTGAAGGCGCGCACCACCATGCCCAGCTTAAATATGTTGTATTTATTGATATTCTGTGAATAACCTATTTTCTCTTCCTATCTGTACACTTTTAAAATAATTTTTGTCTTTATATTTCTTCTTTCTGCTCTTCTTCCTCATCTTCCTCTGTTTTCCTTCTCTCTTCTTTCTCGCTCTTTTTGCACACACACACACACACACTCACTGTTTTAAGAAACTTTGAATGATGTGCACTGGAGTTAGGCCATTCTCATGTTATACTGGAAATCCTTTGAATCTGGCCAAGTGTCTCCTTAAGTTCTTGGCAATTTTTATTGAATTGATTCATCAATGATTTTATTCCCATCTTAAAAATATGTTTAGTTATTATTTGAGAGGTAGAGAAAGTATAGGCATGTTAGGGCCTCTTGCCACTGCAAATGAACTCCAGATGTTACCTATCTATGCTTCAGATTGATCTTTTTACTTCTCTTTTTCATTTATTTTTGGTTTCATATATTCTATATTATATGATATATATATGTGTGTGTGTGTGGATGTATATAATTTCTACAAGCTGGTTTTCTGGACCTGTAGCAGCTGCTTTAGCATTGCTGAGACAAAACTTCTGACCAAAAGCAAGTTATGGGAGGAAAGGGTTTATTTCCGCTTAAACTCTCTAGGATGAGCTTCATGATGACAGGGAAAAGCAAGGCAGAACAGAGGCAGACATCATATCTTGCCACAGCATCTTGGTGGTAGCAGCATGAGGGAGTGGCTATAATACCCCAAAGTCTGCCCCCAGCAACACACCTCCTCCTCCAGCAAGACTCCACCTCCCAAAGGCTCCACCAGCTCACCAGCTGGCTGGGGGTTAAGTAGGAGGCTTGATCATTATTAACACTTAGGGCTATGAGGGACATTTCACATTCAGACCACCACACCATCTTCCATGATGATGGCATTGCACTCTGGTTTCACAATGCAGTTTCTTGTATCTCTCTGTGGAATTCGTGACCGTTCTTCATGGAGATGCTGATGCTTTCTTCTCTTGGAATTGTCTTGTCTCTTTCGGATTCTGTGTATATTTGTGTTGATCACTGAAAGCTTTCCAAAGTTGTTTGATAAGCTTGGTTGTCAGCTCATTGTGAAGAATCAGGAAGGGAGGCTGAAATGCTGATTGGAGTCTCTAAGGGAGCAGTAGCACCTGTCTCTCAGCATTCTCGTACATTCATCCTGGCCTGCTGGACTGGCTGGGCCCCCCTGGACAAGGGGTTTGTAATCGTCATTCTACAGGGCAGGTGTCTCCTCAGCAATGTTCTGGAAGGCCAGTGGAGAAAAGAAAGGACTTGAGGTCTCTGTTCATTATTCAGGTCATGTACAGCCACTTAATTTCTCCAATTATTGGTACAATTCCTATTTCCACTTAAAAATGTTTTCTGGATAAACTACAAGTTATTCTCCACAAGGAGACGACACAAACACAACCACATTTCAGAGCTCCAGGAAGGCTCATGGAGGGAAGGGGCCTGTTTACATTGCTGTCCTGGAGTCTCCTTTCTTGGACTGCCTGTCTTTGTGTATAGATCTGATGTTCCAATGTATGAACTTTCTATTTTTTCATCTTTATAAATGATATGCTAAGCACACAAAATCAATTTGCTATTGATGTGGCTCAGATAGTCAAAGGTGTGGCTCCCAGAGTCCCAAACAAAAACTAGGTAGCATAGGAAAGATTTGGAAAATTACCACAGGCTGGACTCTGCAGTCACAAAACACAAGCATACCATAGGTAAGCAAAGGTCACCAGCAACGTCTTTGCTGAGCAGAATGCAGAGGAGGCTGCATTGGCTTTGCTTCCTTATTTCCCTTCAAGACTCACAGGCTCAGCCTCAATTTACTGTCTCTCAAATATCTGTGTGGAAAAGATGAGGAGGCAGAAAAAGAAGGATGGGAGGGGGCTCTAGGATGGAGGAATCATCCTGCCATCTGGCTTGTTCAGAGGGATGGCAGGGAGGTGGAGTTCTGAAGGATAGGTGAGTCTGCAGGATTACCAGAGATGAAAGACAATGCAAACCCAGCACACGAAGGAGCAGATGGCAGCAAGAGGGGCCCACATCAAGCCCCAATTGGGTGATTTAAAGGGTATGACAGCCAAAAGTGCCGAGTAAGGAGCCTGAGATGAGAATAATAAAATAGCAACCAAATTATCAGTGCTAATTAGAATACCAGATGCTTCAGTACATTACTCCTAATCTCCATTCCAGCTTCCCAGAGAGGCACCAACTTTCCAGAGAGGAATTTTGGGTCCCTTATCACAGATGCAAAAGCAGAGGGACCCAGAATCCCAGTGTAGCCAGGTGTGTGTGCTTCTAAATTCCAGCTGCCTTCTGTTTCATTCACCAGCCAGCTAATACCTGCTCACTGTTCAACTACATACCACCAACAATATTTGTCACCAAGTAGGAGAGAGTCCTACCTACATTCTCCTCAAATCTATTTTCTCCAAGTTTTGTTTATAGGCCTAACACCACTCCAGCACTACTTCTGAATGGGAGCATCTCCCCTCTTAGTCTGTGTCCTTCTCTGTCTGGTCTAGCTGTTCTCTGTCTTTGATGTTCTTTTGCCACACCCCTGTGGAGGTTCATCCCGCCTGACTCAAGCATCAGTGAAACCCAGAAGTTCTCTTCAGATGGATTGCATCTGCCGCTTAAACCAGACAAGGGCAGGAACAGACATCTCCCAACAAGGTATAATGTGCTCTAGGTTCCAAAGGATGCTCAGTACCCTTGACAGCTATTTAGACTTATAACCAACCACTTGTCACTAAAGGGGGGAGATCAGGTAAAGGATTCTGCCTGATATAGTTGTGGCCCAAAGAACAGTACAGTGATCTAGCAAGAGGGGCCCACATCAAGCCCCAATTGGGTGATTTAAAGGGTATGATCAGGTCCAGGATCAGGCCTATGTCCTGGCCTCCATGAACTTTTTGAGACATTCAAACTTTTTAAGTTATTAAAAAGTATTTTAGGGCTGGAGAGATGGCTCAGCGGTTAAGGCATTTGCCTCCAGTGCCTAAGGCCCCAGGTTCAATCCCCCAGGACCCACATAAACCAGACCCACAAGGTGGTAGCCCTGGTGCTCTCTCTCTCTTTCTCTCTCTCTCATCTCTGCTTGAAAATGAATAAAATATTTTAAAAAATAAAATAAAAAGTATTTTATTGGTTAGGATGGAGCTCAGTTGGTAGCCTGCTTGACTAATATGCATAAGGCCCTGGGTTTGATCCCGAGCGCTACATAAACCAGGTATGGTGGCACACACATACCTGTAACCCAGCACTTGGGAAGTGGAGACAGAGGTCAGAACTTCAAGGTCATTCTCAATTATACAGAGAGGCTAGCACAGGATACATAAGATCCTGTCTCAATAAAATAAAATTAAATTAAAAGAAAATAAATGGAAGGAAGGAAGAAAGGAAAAAGGAGAGGGAAGAATTTTAACCAGTTAAATGATTTTTTTGCATGTGTATGTGTAGTGTGCATACATGCATGTATGTGTGTTCATATGTGCTTGGGCTCATGTGTGGAGGTTAGAGGTCAATGTCCTCCTCACTTGCTCTCCACCTTATTCTTTGAGAGAGGATCTCTTGCTGAACCAAGAACTCAGCAATTAGCCGGGCATGGTGGCACACTCCTTTAATCCCAGCACTCAGGAGGCAGAGGTAGGAGGATTGCTGTGAGTTCAAGGCCACCCTGAGACTACAGAGTGAATTTCAGATCAGCAATTTGGCCGGACTAGCGAGATGGTGAGCCCTGGGAATGCTCCTGCCTCTGCTCACTAAGATGTGCTAGGATGACAGGCAAGCCCACCATGCCCAACATGTGGCATGGGTACTGGGATCTGAAGTCGGGATTATCCTGCTTGCACAACAAGAACTTTCCCCACGGAGCCATCTCCCAGGCTCAAGTACATGGTCTGTTTGGGATTCAGTTTCTCAAGATAATTTTTCAACCTTGTACCTTTTTGGGAATCAAATATGAAGATGAGGCATTTAAACATAGGTTTCAGGGTGAGGTTGTTTTTTCTCTTCATTCCTAGTTCTCGCACCCCAAACACCCTCACAAAAGGTGAATGGATTAGTACATGCTTGAAACTCTGCTTCATTACA
Source organism: Zapus hudsonius (assembly GCA_004024765.1). Classification (NCBI taxonomy): domain Eukaryota; kingdom Metazoa; phylum Chordata; class Mammalia; order Rodentia; family Dipodidae; genus Zapus; species Zapus hudsonius. The sequence goes on along the minus strand of PVHP010010796.1, from coordinate 11,165 downwards.
AACTGTGGACTCCTGCTGCAAGCCGAGTGCCACCATGCTCAACACAAGTGTCTCTTACCAACACTTTTTTTCCCATGTATGTCAAATTAGATGTTTGTTCAAATAAACCACACTGGGTTAATTTCTTCTAAGATCTTGAAATACTCAAGAGGCAAAATAAAAAACTCACCTGGCTTTTTTTTCTGTCACTTGTATGATGTCTCCATTGAAGGTTTAATCTTTGAAGGTGTTTTAGCTCCTTTACTTAATTGTCAGTGGATGTTTGCTAGAAAATGAAATTATCTGTAGCCTGCCACCTAAAATGGAAAATCAAAATGTACCATGACATGCCATAATATCACAAATTTGGTTTGTCTCTACAAACTATCCATGCAAACTAGCCTGAAAGATTGGAACTGAACTCAACAGTACAGGCTATACACAAATCAGCATTTTCATAAAATTTGAAATTTAGAGCCATTGCTCTGGTGAAGTGTGGGAAGTATTATTCCTGCCATTGCTAAGCAACAGGTGGCCTTATCCATCCTGTGATCCTCTTCTTCTTCTTCCTCTATTTTGTCTTACTTAGTGTGCTTCTCTGGGGCTTTTTCCTCTGTATTATTGCCAGTGTCCCTGAGCTCTCAGCCCCCTTGTCAGCATGTGCTGATAGATGCTAACCCATTCTCAAAGCTCAAACATCACTTTTTCTGGAAAATAAAAAGTTTCTTCCTTTGGCTTTCCATAGCACCTGAATGGTATCATGGTATTTATCTCATAATATGATTATTTTCTCTCGGTGTCTTTAACCTGGGCTAGAATTCTGGAGGAAAGAGAGAATAGAATACTGTGGATACATATATTATAGATACTTTTGATGCACTATGAAATTTCTGGCACATAGTAGGCGTAGGTGTTCACCCAAGGCCTATTGTTTAAATGATAAGAAATTTGATTTCAGAATATAGAAAGTGATAGCATAAGCAGAACAGAATCTGTCCAGTGAATTTTATACATATGCTTTCTAGAAATATCTACGTGTCAAGTCTAATCATCCATCTAACAAATGATTCTTTTCTATGAAATTCATCCATTTAATAGACAATTCTTGAATGTCTATTGTGAGCACCATGCCAAATCACAGGCAAACACAAAGAGGAATAAGGTACAGTGTCTATTTCTGATAAGAGCAAACTCATTCAAGAGCTGTTCTAAGCATGCCATTAGATAATTACACGGTATGGAGGGAACATGAGGCGGGACAGCATAGTGGATTATGACAGTACAGCAAACAGGCCCAGGCCAGTTGTAGTGGGATGAGAGAAAACACCTCAGAGTTTTACTGAGTCTAATAATCCAAGTGAGGGAGGGCAGGAAACCCATGACTCTAGAAAACAAAGGGATTATAGAATGTTCTGAGCTTTGATGTCATTTATTTTTCCAAATAACTAAATAAGTGAAAGGAGATACAGGGCTTTTATTGATCATGTTAAGGACTTTTGGCTTTCTCCTAAAAGTTGTGGGGTGCTGTGAAGGGTTTTAGACAAGAGAGTGACATAACTGTCTTATCTTTAAATCATTGCCCAGCAGTGGAAAGCAGAGACAAGGATTGTTCAGTAATCTAGGTAAGAGGCAATGAGATTCCACTGAAGGCCCTACAGCAGAGGAGGAGTTGTAGGCAGTGGAGCTAAGCTAATAGGATCGACTCATGACCTAGTGACTGCTTCATCCTGAGTTAAGTAAAGTTAAATACAGCTCACAGGCTGGGAAGTGACGAAGCCATTCATAGAGAGATAGATAGACACGGAGAGGAGGGCAGAGTGTGCTGGTGAAAATAATCCATAGAGTCAATTAGACTATGGGGAGAAAAAAATTCTGAATAGGAGATAAAGAGCTGAGACCATTGATATTCAATTCAGACCCAAGTCAGGAGAATGCGGAACACACTGCTCTGTGGTGGAGATCAGCAAGTCAAGAAGAGATCACCTGTGCAATAGTGGAGCCAAAACCTAGGGGGGTAATCAATGGCTTTCAAATTGGCTAAGAGATCCACTCAGTGACAAGGAACCTTTAATTGGAATTGGGATCCAGGGCAAAATCTTATGGGGACCAAAAACCCAGGCTCCCACTACCAGAGACTTACAGAGAGGCTACACCCAATAGAATCTTGCCAAATTAACAATGTGTGTCTCATTTAACCTATATTGACCACACTCTCTGATGGAGATTCTGTTTGTAACCCAATTCCACCAACAAGCCATGGAATGATGGCTGACGTCCCTGCAAGAGATGAGCAACCTCTGGCTTATCTTGTAAGTACCAAATGAAGCCTATGAGATAGTGATGAGATAAACAAGAGACCTATCACCACAGCAAGTCAGATAACCTAGGAGAGGTCCACAAGACAGACACCAACAATATCCAACACAACCCAAAGCAGAAGTCCAGAGACACTTAGGATCTCAACAATAAAGCAGACTTAAAACTCACCCAATGACCTTATCTGACTTGCTGTGATGACAGGTCTCATAGGTTCCATTTGGGGCCTACATGATAGGCCCAGGCTGGTTCATATCTTGCCAGGATGTCAGCCATCATCCTGTGTCCAGCAACAACACATAAAGGGGGGTGGGAACCAGGCTACATCTCGAGCCAATCATAACCCTCTACACCATGGACTGATTCAGTATGCCCATTGAGGAGGGCCCCCAGTGGGTTGGGGACAGAGAGGAGGGAAATGGGGGTACTGCCATAAGATTTGCTCATACAATGTATCTAATTATCGATAATAAATATATAAAAAACAAATAAAACAAGCAAATAAACAAACAAACAAAAACACTCACCCACCATGACTCAGGGAAATAAGTGGAAGAGGGGGCAGAAAGAATGTAAGAGCCATGGTGGGGGAGAATATCCAAAGACACTGCCCCCCTCAGCAACAACACACAAAGTGGAGGCGGGAACAGGCTACCTCTTGTACAATTCATAACCCCCTACTCCATGGACTGATCCAGTATGCTCAAAGAGGAGGAAACCTAGTGGATTGGGGACAGGGAGGAGGGAAATGGGGGTACCATCATAAGATTTGCTCATATAATGTATCTAATTATGGATAATAAAGATATCAGTAAAAACATCAGTAGCATATAGATGTTGAATGACGGAAGAGGAGGAGGAGGAGGACTAATCCCCGAGGAATATCTATGCAAGGCATAAGAGGAAATACCTTCTTCACAGAGAAAGATATGAGGCACCACTGTTCAGACACAGGTACTGGTGTCTGGGGGTGTGTGGAGGCCATGGGAGAGCAGGATTCCTGTTGATGAGCATATGCTCACACTTATACCAGCGCTTTCTCCATCGCCAGAAGCAAGCTAAAGCTTTAGCCAATGAAAACATTTTATTTCTAAATTTCTGACATAAAGTCAAGGAGCTATGAACACAGATGTGAATAGCAATCATTATCCCTCATGGCGAGCTTCTTGAATATTGTTCCCAGTGCAATAGTATTCATATATTTGATTTAATCTAACCTTGGGCATGTACATTTTCAGATATTCATCTTTTTTTTCAAAAAAAATCTTTATTAAGATTTTCATCTTTTAAAAGGGAATACTTCTATAGCATGTGAAACTCATTAATAATATACAAGCCCATGCATTTCAGTTTTCTTGAGGTTTCCTAATGTTTCCTAAAAGACAGACTATACGCCAGAGAACCAAAGCCTTTTCTAAAGCCTTATTGTTCATCCTTCCTCAGCAAACCTTTGATCCTCATGGTCAGGTACATTTGTATGTTGATGTCATATGCAGTCCCTCAGTATCCAAGCATCTGGAAAATCTAATTAGCTTGGTCTTGATTGACTGCTTGCAGGAAAATGCCGCTTTGCTGTTCATCTCCTGAAGTGTGTGTGTTGATATGAAAATGAAGACAGCAGCCAGAGTTTCCATGAGCAGTAGCCAAATGGACTCCTTGTGGCATGTTGTCTACACAGAACAAATGCCCATGAATGAGGCGGCCTGTCCACCAGTAAGGAGCAGGGTGAGAGACTGAACCCGAGAGGAAACCACAGCAGCATGCTTGATGACTATACCCACTGACACCATTAGCAACAGGGTATTTTTCAGTCCTTGCTGAGAACAGCCCACCAGTGAACTGCATTGCACAGTAAGGGGCTACAGCAAAATCGTCAGGAAGAAGAAATCTAAGACTTGTTCTGTTTCATTTTATTACTCTTTAGCAGACATCACCAGTACATTGGCACTGGTCTTGCAAAGCTACAGATTCCCCCTGTAGAACTTGCAAGTACAGAGAGAACTGGAGACTACGGCTTTGATTAGTGAACCTGAGCTCAGAGGTGGTGACTATGAGGCTAATGAAACTTGAGGTTTCTGGCCTGCCATTAGCAAGTGCCCCTTCCCAGGCCCTGGAGTCATAATTTTCTGATTATTAGTTTACATTCTTTATCTTACAGGACCTTGAGAGTTGTGTCACCCTTAGATCCCATTAAATCTGGATAAGTCCAGGGGCTTTAGTTGAAAATTGTCTTGTGATATAGCCTGCTAATTGTTTCCTAAGACCCAATTTCCTTCTCTGATGGTTAATGGTCTGACTGTCCAGCCCTACTTCAAATTTCAGACATACATATCTGCTCAATCTATTTCTCAGCCTTCTAAGAAGCTGGGTAAGCCATGGGATGAAACACCTGTCAGAAGAGCAAGAACAGAAGTCATGGGAGAAACTAGTGAATTTTCCCTTCTCTAAGGATATGTATTCCTGTCTTTATCCTTGCCCTTGACCTTGTTTCTTCTGGCTGACAAGAAAAAAAAGAAAAAAGAAAAAACAAACCCTTACCTAGCAGCAGCCCCATCTTGGGCCCAAAGACAGAAGCCACACTGTGATAGTATCAGGCTACAATGTCTTCTGAGCTTACTCAAGAGAGATAAAGCTAGTGTTTATTTATACCTCTTTGGGGCTCCTTGTGGTATGCTGTCTATACAGAACAAATGCCCATAAATGAGGCGGTCTCTCCACCAATAAGAGGAAGGGTGAGAGACTGTACCAAGAGGAAACCACAGCAGCAGACTTGATGACTATACCCACTCACACCATTAGCATCAGGGTATTTTTCAGTCCTTGCTGAGAACAGCCCAGCCTGTCAACCTATCCTCCTTCACTGGGCCTTCATTTGTTACAGCATCTCAACCTCTACCTCATCTCTTCTCCTTCGCTGGGCTGGTGGACCAGAAATTAGTTCAGAGTGAAATGTGTGACGTGGAAAGAGGTTGTTGAGTGATCCTGAGTCAAAGGCTGAGAAGGAAAGTCAGAGAGGTGAGGAATGGGGTCGTGGTCAGGAGCAGAAAGGGACTTGGAACATAGCCTTTTGGTGACCACAGCTCGACGCTGGGACATGGGTGTCCCACTGTGTCACAGAGAGCAGTCTATGAGCTGTGAGGATCATCACACCTTGTTCTCCTGACCTGCTCGGTCCTACTTCACTGCAGCTGGTGGACGGTGGATGAGCTGACACCAGGCTGCCATTGTGGACTGGCCATCTAGTGGTCTTCACTCCATCTGGATTCAGGATCTTCATGATCCAGCTACCAAATCAAAGAACACAGTGAAACTTGAGTGGTTTTTGTTTGAAAAGTATAATGTGTTAGTTAAAATCTCAGGAAGGTGATGAAGTGTGTCTTATTTTGTACATTCATTTGTCCAGATGAACCCCATAGCAGAATACTTGATGTCCTTGTTCATGTTCACAGTCAATTCAAATTTAGAATAGTTGGTGTGTTTTGTCTCCTGCTGGAAGAGCTGTTGGAACATGACATACTCTTCGGGTTCCTCCAGCTAGGTTGCAGGGAGGGGATGTGGTTTTACACTGTTCTGAAGACATCCGCTTTAAGGAACTATTTTTCTGAAAAGAAAAGCCTTAAAATATCTGGCAGGCATTTACGGAGCTCGCAGCAATTTGTATCTTCTCTGCTTTGTCCTCACAAGTCCTTGGAAAGCAGACCGAGTAAGCAGGAGAAACACACTGGAAGATGAGGCTCTCCCATTCCTGCCTTGCCTTCCTGGACTGTGCCCATCTCTAGCTCCCTTCACCTCCCTGGCATCCTGTTTGCGCTTGGGAGCTGCCTGCTTTTGCAATTCCATGTCTGAGTCAACATCCATTTGTCTGCTGGTTCAAACTGAGCATAGGGCTGGAGAGATGGCTTAGCGGTTAATGCGCCTGCCTGCAAAGCCTAAAGACCTGACTTCAATTCCCCAGTACCCAAGTAAAGCCAGATACACAAGGTCTGAAGTTCATTTGCAGCAGTTGGAGGCCCTGGTGCTCCCATTTTTTCTGTCTGTCTCTCTTTTCTCTACTTGCAAATAAATAAATAAATAAATAAATAAATAAATAAAAATTTAAAAAACTGAGCTTAAATCTCGGGTCCTCTTGAGTTGGTGGGTTGGGGCTCAGTTCTATTATGTGTCACATGTGTAGAAACAACAGGTCCCAAGCCCACGCTGAGAGGTCAGCCTGTTTTTGTTTGTAAAGAAATACAAAATTCATTTGGCAGGATTAATATTTACTGGAATATAACCACATCTATTTTTCTACACCTATGGTTGTTTTCATGCCTCAGTGGCAGGTTTGGCTTCTTGTTACAAACCTAAACTGGGTACTTTCTGCTCTTTGAAGTAAACTTGCCAAACCTGACTTAAAGAAAAGCAATTAAATTCAATCCAGCATCTGACACAGTGAAGATAGAAGTCTTACTGAAAGAAAGAAGAAAAAAAGAGGAGGAAGGGAAGAAGCCCAGGGAGCTAAAATGAATTTCTTAAAAGAAGCATTTCCTATAAAGAGATATGAATAAAACAGAGAGAGATGAGTAAAAGCAGGATTTAAATCAGAATACACTTTGGGATGACTATCTCAGATTAAGAAACAGGCAGATGGGAGGTGGGGAAAGGGAATTGGAATGAAAAGATATTTTAATTGACTATTTCTAGGTTATAAATTACTCTCAAATTTAATGGCTTGAAGCAACTATTTTATAGTATCTCATAATTGTGTGGGTGGAGTGTTGAAACCAGGCTTGTCTGGAACCTTTGGTTGTATATAGCTTGGTGGTGGTTGGCTGGCAAAGAGGCTGAATTTAAAGGTCCAGTTCAGCTTTACTAAATGTCTGGTGCCCTGATGGGGGTGGCCATGGATAGGCAACCAAAGCATCAAATGATTCATGGCCAAGGCTTAAAACAGGGCCAGAAAGAAAGTGAATGGAGTAGGTGAGGGCAGGGAACCACTATTTACTAAAAGGTTTTCATAGATATTTCACCACAACCTGCATAGAAAGGAATTATTGTTTCCACTTTATAGCTTAGAAAATTCACTCAAGTTGAGTGAGTCATAAATCAATTATGTAAGATGACTGAGCTAGTCAGTTGTGGAGTTTCAGTTTCAGTAGAAGTCTGTCTATCTCCACTGTAAAGCTTTCCCGATATCATGGAATCTATCACAGGAAACTGAAGGGTTGGGGCTGGACCAACTGGTGCAATAGTGTCCTGTCTATTGTGGGGGAATCAACTGCTCTCTAATTGGACTGGAGGCGTGTTCCATGGAAAAGAATATATGCCTGGTACTGAAGAGCTAGTTAAAAGCCTATGGTTGAGGAGGTCATGAGACCTAGAGGAGTAACGCCTGCTGTCTGGCTAAAGGCATATATTATTCCTACCAAAATGCCTTATGATCACTGGTTTTCTTTCTTTTAAAAAATATCTTTATTATGAATAAATTTATACATTGTATGAGCAAATCTTGTGAAGGTGTCCCCGTTTCCCTCCTCTCTGTCCCCTACCCACTGGGGTCCTTCCTCAGTGCGCATACTGGATCTGTCCATAGGTTTCAGGGTTATAGCACCAGAGGGAGCCAGTTTTTTTCCTTCCCCCTTGTGTATTGTTGCTGAGGGGGGCAATGTCTCTGGATATTCTCCCCCACCGTGGCTCTTACATTCTATCCGGCCCCTCTTCCATTCAATTTCCTGAGTCATAGTAGGGATCACTGGTTTTCAAATGGGCATACCCATAAAATAATGCTACTCTCACTTTTGGCTAGAGAAGCCTCTCTTTTCAGATGGTGGTGACCACTGGGATAACTCAAAAGACACCACAGTGCTGAGAAGAAATGACATTACACTTCCCAAGACTCAGGGTCTATGGCAGAAGAGGTGGTGGAAAGATTGTAAGAGCCAAAGGAAGGGTAGGAATGCTTACAATGCAATATTCCAGACACAAAATGGCCTTGATATTCATTACTTCACAGTGCCCAACACTACCTTCATAAGACCTTCAAAATTGGAGGAAAAGATGAATATATATATATATATATATATATATATGTATATATATATCTCAAAACAAAACAGACTAACTGAGAGGGATGTGGGGAGGAAATTATCATGGTTTATTGTCTATAATTATGCAAGCTGTCAATAAAAATGTTTTTTTGAAAAAGAGTTAGGGCTGGAGAAATGACTCAGTAGTTAAGGCACTTGCTTGCAAAGCCTAACGACCCAGGTTTGATTCTCCAGTACCCATAGGGTGCATAGGGTGGCACATGCATCTGCCTCTCTTCTGTCTCTTTCTTCGTACAACTAAATAAATAAAATATTAAAAAAGAAAACTGAAGTCAGCCACATTAATGAGGTAATGATAGGAGTGAGTGGCTAACAGGAAAAGATGGTGGGCTTTCTTCCCTTCTTGTCCTGTTTGTTGGCAGCAATCCCCTGAGTGCACTTCTTAGAACACTTAATGTCCCAATCTGTCCACACCTCCTAAATCCGCAAGGTTCATCTGCCTCTTCTCCGATTCCTGGTCAGCAGCAGTAGAAGTTCCTGCTCAGGATCTTCATGCTTTTGATGATGGAAGAGGCTGAAGGAAAGCTCCACCGTCTTCGGTACCATATGTGACTCTCACCCTTACCTCTGCCTTCAAGTTCAGACTCAGGCAGGTCCACTCCAGTTTGAACTGCAAACTTCCTTGAAGCTCGCTCCACTTCAGCACTGCTTTACCTGTTGCCCAAAAGGTCAGAACACGCTGCATCATATCCTCTGGACCAACTGCTATGGCTCCTTCCCTCCTCAGATCTCAGGCCACTGCACACCTGTTGGTTGTGTCTTTGCTTCCTCCCATGGAGAGGGACAATGCAGCATGACACTTAGCATGCAGGCTTGGGACCGTCCCACCTGGGCTTGAGTCCTTGTTGGCATTCCCTATGTGACTTGACTTCAAACAAGTTATTTCACCTCACTAAGTCTTGGAGATATATATTTGTGTGGTGACAACAACAACAGTACCTACTCACAGTGTTTTTAGGAGATTTGAGTCAATCTATTGAAGTGCTTAGACAGCACACATAAGAGCCACTCTATAAATGTGAGGGCTCATTATACCCAATTGGTGTCTAAGTATTCCATTTCTATTTTTTTTTTTTTGATGTAGGGTCTCACTGTAGCTCAGGCTGACCTGGAATTCACTGTATAGTCTCAAGGTAGTCTCTAAATCATCTTCCTACTTCTGCCTCCTGAGTTCTGGAATTAAAGGCATGCGCCACTATGCCTGGCTTAAGGTTTTTATTTTTTAAGGCTCTTCTTTATTACATCACTATCTTAGCCAGGGTTTAATTACCTTATCTCTGTATAATTGTAATGGTTCAAAAGAAAGGAAACATGTCCTTGCTCCCTCTGTATGAATCCACACTCCATAAAAACCTTCACCATGTACTGATCTCTAATGTCCTCGGCATTACCCCAAGCATTTTAGAGACATTGTCTCTAACCTTTGCAACACTTCGCTAGGCTGAGGTGACCATTATTCTTCCTATGACAGACAAAGACATTGACCTCAGAGAAGTAACTTGTTCAAGACTCATAGCTGGTAAGTGGCAGAGTCAGTGTGAAGTTAAGAAACCCAGCGATTTTCCCTTTTTTATTAGACCACATTTCACTCCTTGGACTCATAGATATTGGGCTTCAGTGTCAATATTATTTTTCTGCTTAGAAACCTAAGTAAACAAACTGATGCATCAATAACTTAGGGAAAAGAGAGATAGAAATATTCCAAAATATTCCTCTACATACAAGTTTTATTTGTTTTTGAAACAAGGTCTCTTCTAGCCCAGGCTGGCCTTGAACTCACTATGCAGGAAAGGCTGTCTTTGAACTGGTTCTCTCTTATCTTTACTTCTCAAGTGATGGGATTGTAGGTATGAGCTACATGTGCAGTTTAGGATTTTTAACCATATAGTCCTAAATTAATTTCCTACTCAATATTTTGGTACTTCTAAGTCCAAATCCCCTATTCTAGTCAAGCTAGACAGCATAGCTGACTCTGATCACCACATCTTGGTCTAAACACTTGCCCAGCTGGAATGTCCTTTCCCTCTGTTTTATATCTATCTGGATAAACTACTCCCAGGTCATAGCAGAAACCTTACTGCTTGGAAGATCCAACCTGCTCAATGAGAACTATGGAGTCTGAGCTTTTACTTTATTCACAAGCTAACAATTTAGCCATCCAGAAGTTCATGGATGTGTGTAGAAACACAAAGCTCTGGGATCAGGCACAAATCACAGTTTTTACACACTGCCATAGCAGTAGACACAGCACCTGTACTTGGTACCAGCTCCTCTAGTCCTGGTGCCGCAAGCTAATGGGAAGCGATGCAGCCCATATATCCTGCTGCCTTGAGGGGAACCTAAATATTTCTCAATAGGGAGCCAGCGCTTCAGGCAAACCTGCCCTTTGTTTCTGGAGAGACATTGCCTCTATCTTTCAATTCTATTCACTATACAAAGATCCTTGAAAAGATAGCTCAGAACAAAGGTGATATCCCTGTTCATGAGACACGTAAAACAGAAGAGCCCCATAAAGCATATTCTATTCACTCTATAAAGATCCTTGAAAAGATAGCTGAGACAAAGGCAATCAATACCTGTTATGAGACACATAGAAACAGAAGAGCTCCAAAGAGCAAAGTTTCTCAACACAGGTAACTCAGACTACATTGCTATTGCCTTTCTGAGTCTCTATGATAGTGTTTTTCTAGCTTGAAAGATACACAAAGACCTGGGAAAAAAATAGATTCCAATGATTCACCCAAGCTCCTCTATTTTAGCATTTTAGTTAAACACAAGTGAACT